>JAPFSE010000617.1:0-37964 GCA_030777785.1 Beauveria caledonica | reverse complement strand
ACGTAGTCACGTGACCACGTGTTCCTTTCTTCTGCATTCTGTCTGTGGCTGACCCCGCCACGGTGCATGTCCGCGCCTCACGTAGGAGCGTTCGTAACAATAATGCGTCGGATGTTCCTAATAAGCCCTAGGGTACTTTGACTGTAGTAGAGGGTTCCCCTTTTTAGTGATCCACTTTAACATATATTATAGCCCTAGCTAATAGTAAACTAGGCTAGTAGATACTACTATAGCTAGGTAAGGGGGCATAGGTTAAAGGAAAGGGGGGTAAGGGTAATAGGGGAATATAAAAGTGTTAGGCTATAAGGGAGAGTAGGTGGTAGCCTCATCTTATAGAATTCTATAAAATAGTAATTGCTAAAAGTGGGACTAATTACCCTAAAGGAGAAGGCGGTAGATAGCGGCAGCGAATTTACCACGAACGACTTTACGGGACAAATGTGGTTGTAGGCCTCTAAGTTATGGCATGCACAAGATCAAGGTTTGTACTGGCCTGGTTACGAAGCTGTTATCGAGTTATCACAGCGTGCACAAGGTAATTCAGAGCCAATTACCACCAACAATGCTGCTTGGAATCACCTGGATGCACTGATAGAAGACAACTATCGGGACTGAATCGAAATTTGAACTTGTTGTTGGGTACCTTTTTATTATCAAAGTATAGGTATTATATAAAAGCAAGTGAAGTGTAAGCCAAATTTAGCCTATAATTCACGCATCATGCTAAATGTTGAAAAAACGCCGAAATCTGAATCATTGAGAGGTCTGCAGTGTTGAGACCTGCGCTCCGCTACTCAAAACGTAACAACGCCCCCATCCTAGAAAGCACCGTCGTTGAATGATGTGTGGCATACCCTCTATGCCCTTTCAATGCTCCGAAGCCGAGTGTTTAAACAAGGCTGAATCCATAAAAATGCCAAATGCCATAGTCAGTGTTTCTCATGTTAAAGTTGAGAAACGTCGTAGTCATGATGCGTTGTCTGAAAATAAAAAGTGTTGAATAAAATAAGAAGAAGAAGAAGAAGAAGAAGAAGAAGAAGAAGAAGAAGAAGAAGAAGAAGAAGAAGAAGAAGAAGAAGAAGGAAAGAAAATAACTAGTTCGGCTTGGGCTTGGACTCGTCTCCGTATCCGCCGACGCCGATACCGCCAAAGCCGTACGTCTTGCCCTCGGAGCCGCGGTTGATGCCGCTGCGGGGCCCGCGGGCCTGGAGGTCTGCGCGGAGCCATGTCATGACGAGCTCGCCGAGGCGCGAGTTGCCCGTCTCGGCGACGGTGCCGTCAATGGACGCGAGCATAGCGTCGGCGGCGTCCCACTCCTTGACGGCGCCCATGTGCATGTGGACGAGGTGGGTGGGCCAGCCGGCGAGGTTGTCGAGGATGTGGGTGGCGTAGACAATGGTGCAGGCGCGCGTCTCGGTCTCGGTCTTGAGCCAGGCGAGGAACTGGGCGCGGCTGAGGACGTCGAGGTCGACGGTGATTTCGTCGAGGAAGAGCACGGTCCAGGGGCGGAGCAGGCCCATGGCGAGCTGCACGCGGCGGCGCTCGCCGTCGGACACGGCGTGCATGCGCCACGACGAGTCAATGTCGAGCATGGCGACGAGCTCGTCGCGGCGCGCCGGGTAGGCGTCACCGCCGACGCTGCGGAGAAGCTCGTTGACGCCAATGTCGGTGCGGACAATGGGGTTCAGCACCCACTCGAGCCCCAGGTAGGTGACGCCCTCGAGGCCCTCGTGGAAGGGGTCGACGCCGCCGATGGAGATGGTGCCGCGCGGGCAGAGGCGCTTGCCGGCGAGGAGGCGCAGGAGGGTTGTTTTGCCGGCGCCGTTGGCGCCGATGAGGAGCGTGCGCGAGCGCGGCGGCAGGTCGAGGGAAATGTTGTACACGCCGGTCGAGTAGTCGGGGAACGTGTAGGTCAGGTCGGTGACCTTGATCGAAGGCGGGTTCTTCGGTGAGGGCATTGTGGGGGCGGGCGATTGATGAGGATCGAGTTTGTTGAGAGGGGGGGAAGAGAGGAGATGTGAAAGGTGGTGATGATAAGGGGGGAGGATGAGATTCGAGTGTTTATAGAAAGAGCTGTTGTGACAATGTTGGAGAAATTTTGTCCGTCAGGCCATCGTGAGCTGTCAATTGGTGGGGTGACAAACGCGGGGCAATTGGAAGCCGCACTAACATTGGGGCTTGGTCCGGCGGGATGTTACTTGTGATGCAAGTGCGGGTACGGGATATTGTTATAAAAAAAATAAAGGACAATTATTGTTTTTTTGTGACTACTTTCGAGGGTTGACTGCTTTGGCAGATGTCGATTACAGTAGAGTTCATCTGATGCACGTAGATCCGGGACCATCCGGCACGGCTCATATGAGCCAAGCCCGAGTTAAGGGTCGCTGGAAGCCACGTCACGTCTACATCGGTCAAGATGATATGAGAAAATCCTAAAAAAAGTCGGACTTGAAAGCGAAATCGAGATTCGAATTGCCGTACACGCATGCTATATGATGATGTAAGGACATGCCTATCCGCAGTGGAATAGAGATTTGCAAACACCTACGATAGACAATCTTGGGTCTGACATTCTTAATTAATTATCAGAACGGCGGAAATTGAGACTTTCCTTGATAATAGTAGTAAATCCACGGTCAAATATCCGATTGTGCAACGGCATCATCGCTGATCGAATCCTCTTCGTATGAGACCCTGCGCCAGCCTCCCCCACAGCGCCACTTTACGCGTCTACCGGGCGTCGCGTAAAACGCGGGTACCTCAAACTTGTTCTTTATACCACCCAGCTTGCGACAGCAGCTCGCACACCACGACATTACTCCATCTAGATTGTTCAGTCTTTATTTTAGCGCCCTTTCTGTCAGATCATTCTTTTTGCCATCTTGATCACACATACGCGAACCCCCGTCATGGTGACCCTCGAGGAGGTGTCTGGGAGCTTGCTCCAGAAGCCATCGTGAGCTGTCTCCAACCCCTCGGCGCCGACACTTGCAGGGCCCAAACTCTCCCAATGACCCTGTTCTGACCATATTCTTCTTCTAGAGACACTCCCCTCTTTGTCCCGCCACGCGATGAATCCTTCTACAAGCCGCTCTCGACCTTTGTCCTCGACCAGCAGCGCTCATACCAGCAGCAGTACGGCGACATGTACTTTTTGCGCCTCACCAAGATCAAGCCCGCCGTCGAGGAGGTCGCGGCCGCGGCCTGGGACGGCACCACCGTCGGCGGCGAGACGGCCAAGAAGGTGGATCGCGTGCTCGACGTGCGCCAGGGCGAGCTGTGCTGGGTCGCCGGCACCGTCTACATGGACATGGCGCTGAAGCCCAATATTTTAGAAGACGTGTCCAAGGATGTGCGTCGTACTCTCTCGCTTCTTCTATCAATGAAAATAAAGAAGAAAGACAAAGAGAAAGTCGTGTACCCGCTAACATGACATGCAGCGCTGGCTATCCGCGCCCATTTCGACGCAGAAATACTACTCCGACGACGGCAGCGACCAAGTCACCCTCGAAGACGACTCTGGCCGCGTACGGCTCATTGGCGACATCCTCAAGACGGTCCCGCTCGTGACGGGCTGCATCATTGCCGTCATGGGCACCGAAAACACGAGCGGCGAATTCGAGGTGCTGGACCTCAAGCTCCCTGACTTACCGCCGCAGCCCGACCGCTGGGCGCTCTCCGGCGGCGCCAAGGCCAACGGCAAGCACAAGCAGCAAGATACGGACATGACCGACGCCGATGCCCCGACCACCACCACCACCACTCACAAGCAGATTGCCATTGTGTCCGGCCTGTCGTTTTCCGGCGCCGACGCCTCCGCCGCCGTCGAGGTCAATCTACTGCTCGAGTACCTGCTCGGGGAAAGCCTCTGCGCCGGCGCGCAGTCGCAGGTTTCGCACATAAGCCGTCTCATCATTGCCGGCGACTCCATCAGCTCCGCGACGACTGCCGACGAGGAAGAGAAGAAGAGGACGACGTCGGCGTCGGCGTCGAGCAAAAAATACGGCTACGACGCCAGCGCGTACAATGCGCTGCCGTCGCAGCTCTTTGACGAGTTTGTCAGCGAGCTGCTGCCCTCGCTGCCCGTGACTCTGCTCCCCGGCGCCCGCGACCCGGCCAACGCGAGCTACCCGCAGCAGCCGCTGCACACGGCACTGTTTCCCTTGGCGCGCGCGTACGGCGCGGACCCGACGACAACAACGACGACCAAGGCCGGCGGCGCCGGCGGCGTGCCGGGCTGGTTCGACAGCGTGACGAATCCATGGGAGGCCGAGGTGGACGGCTGGCGCGTGCTGGGCACCGGCGGCCAAAACGTCGACGACGTCTTCAAGTACGTCGACAGCGAGGACAGGCTGGGCATGATGGAGGCCATGTGTCGATGGCGGTGCTGCGCGCCGACTGCGCCGGATACGCTGTGTAAGTGCTGGCCCCGGACGGATGGGTTCCATCACAAGGATGTTGATGCTAACGTTTGGGGGGGGATGATTTTGCAGGGAGCTACCCGTTCCAGGACGACGATCCGTTTGTGCTCAAGGCCTGTCCGCACTTGTACTTTGTCGGCAACCAGCCCGAGTTCGGCACGCGTTTGATTGACGGGCCCGACGGCCAGAGCGTGCGGCTCGTCGCGGTGCCGTCGTTTGCGGCGTCCAAGGAGATTGTGCTGGTGGACATGGAGACGCTCGAGGTGACCAAGGTCAAGATTGAGACGTCGTAGAGACCAGTTTCAATAAGCAATGGGCGTCGTTGAAGAATAACATGAAAAAAAAGCTATTTATGTGGTCATGGACTATCTGTGGTCTTTGTGAGATTGATTTCATTGCTTTTCCCTATGATGACTTGATAATTTAGCTACATAAGGTAGGATGCTGCTGTAGACCCTCTCAGAAATATCCAGTACTCCCCATGATTTTTTTCCCCAAATAATACCCAGCAAGATTTCAATAGCGGTATGGTAATGCGTTAGGCGACACATTTCATATCAAACCCAGCAAAGTCGAAAACGTTAGCAAAGCACCCCAAGATTCAACCGCCCCCCCTCAACCTCCATTCCTAGCAGTCGTCATCTAATCCTCATAATCCTCATCATTCTCATCATCCTGCTCCACGATAGGCTCGTCATCAAAAAGCTCATCCTCCTCCTCCTCCTCCTCCCCCCCCTGCCCGTCCTCCCCACCGTCCTCCCCATTCTCCTCCTCCTCACCCCCGTCGCCGACCTCCCCAGACTGATTATCCCGACACACGCGCTCCAGCACGCCGCGCAGCTTGGCAAAAGCCTCCTCCATGACCGCCATGCGCGCCGCGCGCCCCAGCTGCATCGCCTCATCCTCGCGCCACGGATCCGCAAACGCGTGCTTCTTGACCAGCCTGTCCACCTGGAACCCGTACATGCCTACTTCATACGCATAGGCCTGCTTCTTCTCCTTCTCCTCCTCGGCACTGCGCGCGCCGCGTCCTCGGGGCGACTGCCCGCCTCGGCGCGGCGGCGGCAGCAGCCGCACCGTCATCTTGTCGCACGACAGGTTACGCACCGCGCGCATCAGCTCCGTGTCTGCGTCGAACCAGTCAAGAAACGTGAAGCCGCCGCCGCCGCCGCCGCCGACGCCCGTCTCCCACACTGGCACGATGCGCAGCTCGATGCTGGCCAGATGCGTGCGGAAGCAGTCTGGTAACCGCTCAAGGCGGTCGGTAAAGACCTTGACGGCGCTAGTCGCGCGGTTCTGCGCCTCGTCGGCGAAGCGATTGTGCTCGGCCTCGACGCAGATGCGCCGCATGCGCCAAATGTAGAGCGAGAGGTTAATGTCATACTCTCGGAGCGGCTTGCGGCCGCGGCGCGTCACCGTCCTCGTTGGCCGGCGCCCTCCTTCGGGCTCCTCCTCGATGTCGCTGGCCGGTTGTGGGGCGTCGTCTTGGCCAATGGCCGGGACGTCGGCGACGTGGTTGGCGCCGTCGCGGAGCAGGTAGAGAAACTGATTCTCGCCGTAGAGCACGGCAGCGGCCTCGTCAAAGGCCGCTCGGCAGGTCCGCAGGATGCGGGGATGCAGATCCAGACCCAGCCTCTGGTTCCGGTACACCAGCTCCTAGCTGGCGTGGACGCGGATCGGCTCCTCCCGAACGAGCAGGTGCCGGTAGATTTGGAGCCGCACCTGGTGCGGCAGAGCGAAGAAGCCGTCCTTGGCGAACTGGGGAGGGCCGGGGTCGGCGGCGGTAGGCGACGCGCACAGGCCTGGCTGTGCGTTGTTGGATGCGGCGACGACGGCGAGACATGCATCGGCCCGGGCAATGGCTCCCGAGGAGTGTTCAATGGACGGCGGCTGTGCGTTGTTGAATGCGGCGACGACGGCGAGACCTGCATCGGCCCGGGCAATGGTCCCTGGAGAGTGCTCAATGGACGGTACCGGGCGGTCACAATCCGGGGTGCAACGAGGTGTCTGCGCAGGGGTCGGCGATAAGTATCCTTGGTGTTCTCCTGTCTCGACCTCCTCTACTACTAGCCTTGGTCGTTTGGGTCGATGTTCAATTTCCAGTTCTGCCTCTTCGGGATGTTCAGACTCGGGGCGCGACTTGCGCTTCTTCCTCTCCTTCTGCTTCTGCTTCTTCTTCTCCTTTTGCTCGCCCGGCGCCTGCTTGGTCCGGTACATGTACTTGTCCCTGAATCCCCATTCAGGTGCATCGTCAGAAGGGTCAGGGATCTTGGGAAGGGGCGCAACAGGCGGTCCGCGATCATAGAGCTCCTTGTATGGGGTTTGCTGCCAGACTCTCATGGTGCGTCGGACGCAAGGGGGCAGGCGGGCGAGCTGTGCCGCGGTGGGCATCTCAATGTCATGGTGGGGATACTGCCAGGTAAGGTCGACTCTTTCCTCGCGGATTCGAAATTCGAGGTAGTCAAAGTTGGATGCCATTGACCCCTCTCGCATCTGTCGAAGCTCATGATCCCTTTCAGGGTCGTAGGGCCGATTCAAAGTACCATTAGTTGCGCGTGATGTATAGTCTGCCTGGCGCTGAGCGGTAAATGGCCTGGCCTGTGAGTACTTGAGCTTTCTGAACCGCGTGGGTATGGTGACGGTCGTGGCCATGATGCAAAGTCGGGGAGACGAAGATGAGCAAAAAGAATGTAAGTGGCCTTGGACCGATGCGGGCAATAAGGTTGGGTATTCACCGCCTCGATGCGAGTCGCGGTCGAAAAGACGGTCAAGAGATAATTAATGTTGAACTATTTTCGTGGAGAAGGAGTCGCATCCGTGTAATGTGGTTGAGTTTGTGCAGGTAAAATGTTGCAGGAGTGAGAGGTTGTAGATGAAAGGTTGAGGTTGCTGGAGAAAAGAGGTCGCAGCTTTATGGACAGCCCACGAATTTAATTTCTTTTCTATTTTTCTGCTCATCTCATGCTTGTATCAGCGTCTAGTCGCCGTTTGTCTTGTTAATTCATCACCAAGGAAAATGCCATCTGCAATGCCACGTCTGGCCAGCGCATCTGGTGCAAACTGGCAGCCAGCTGGTGGTTTACACCATGCACCTGCTAGCCGCGGTGCTGGCGACAGCAGAGCCGCGACAGCAAGCTGCACATGATTGGCCCAGCCATTATTCTATATCTTACACGGTATTTCCAGCGACAGTTTTAAAAACAAAGGGAAACCTTGATGGCAGCTAATAGTGGCCTAGATCAAAGAGGTGCGTGGAGTGAGGATTGAACGGCGGGCGTTATACAGTGTTTGTATTGCAGTGTAGGCACTGTATGGGCTGGTATGACCAAAACGGTAGCTGAACTCGGACAAAAATCGGCATTCTTTGCCTTTTTTGTCTTGGTCAAATTTATGTCTAATAATAATAATTCATACATTCTGGCAAGGCTTTCCAGAAAAACGAATCCATAGGACCGGCGCCACGCTGGACGTGTCCAACTCCGGATGGGGCCGGGTGTGCGTGTGAGTCGGACGCCTGCGGGTTCCCGGCTGGTGACTGACATCAAGGTCGCAAGTGAGGGGTTGGTCTGTTGCTGAGCAGGAGAATTGGTCAAGCTGTTAGCAAATGGAATCTCGGCGTGTCCACCGGTATGAACAAGGGCTGAAGTGAAGGGGTGTTGAGGAACAAAAGTAGCCGCCCGACAACTACTCTGCGCTCCGATTTTCGCTATAACCAGTAATACACATTGAGGCCAATGAAGCGCAATGGCTGCCTGGCTATGATGCAAGCTGAATTGACCATGTCGAAAATCGAACACATGATGCTTCTGCTCGTCTGCAGCCAACCAGAAGCTGCAGCGAGGCGACATGCACGCAGGCACTGGTCTGGCGGTGATTTCACGGCACACGGCAAGGCTTGGTTTGGTTTGGTTCCAGCCAACCAAGCACGTCTGCACCAATGTTATTCTCTTGCGAGTGTGCGAGGAAGCAACTTGACCAGTCTCTTAATAATAATACGTGCCGTCAAACACAAAGTCTCGTTGTGGATCAGACTTGTCAATGCTGTTACCCTATGACAACGTAATACGTAACCAAAATCGACGGGGCCAACGGGTGTGTGCTCCACCAATGCCGGGTCCAGCATGCGGAACCAGGGAAGGGATAATAAGGAAAAAAATCGCGTTATTTTTTCTTTCGACGCCAGTAATTCCAGATCTGCAGCTTGCTGCAGCGTCTGGGGCAGGTGGGGGAACCGTGAGCGCGGAGCAGATGGACAGACCAGACGTCGAATGGGTGCATCAACCACAGATTTGGTGGCCAATGGGGAAAGCAAGTCGGCACCATCTGACGAATTGGCATGTGTGCGAGCAAGACGTAGCCAGCGAGCTAGATATATTCGCAGCCGTTCACAAGCTTATGAGGCGCGGGAGAACGGCTGAATGGTTCCTAAACTCTCCATTTCCCCGTCATCACAAGACAATGGTAGGCCACGCCATGCCGTTACCCCCCGAGACCAAGTTCCGTCGGCGGTGGAATGGGACGAGGCTCACATGTTACATAGTGCTCTGCACAGGCGCGATTATTATCGGGGAGTAATTGAGGGGGGAGGAGGGTTGGTTGTCTGGAGCGCGACAACCCATCGTTGGCCGGTCACCTGATCGGTGTGAGTCCAGACGAGGCCAGCACGCTACGGTTTGCTGCTTGTTGATTATCGGACGGCCGTTGTCGTGTGTAAATGTGGTTTCGGAGAGGAGCACACACGGCTGCCGTGCTCCGATACGCGGCGATGGCTGGTTTCTTGTGTGTGCGTGTCTGTATCAATGTATTAATGTGTCTTTGTCAAAGCATCACTGATCTCTGTCTTTCTTTTTTGCTTTCCAGCCGCCGCGCTGACAGTTACTACCTAATATGGACTAGCCTCGGTCCGCGCTCCTAAATCTTGGGACCGCCCCCAGCGAAGAACAAGACCAAGCAAAGAGGAATCACGCGAAAGGGTGTGCCATTTCTTGCTAGCGAAAGAAAAAGAAAAAAAATAAGGATATATTTGATTGCATTAGAGACGAGGAAAAGATGATAAATTCTACTAGTTAGGTTATTTGAAACGAGTCTCGAGCGTAAGTGTACGCCCCAGGCTGAACCCAGGACAGCAAGTACTGAATCAATGGATTCTCGCAGATGACTGAATTGCCAAAGACGTTATCTCCCAGCTCGCTGTCATCGGCTGCGAGATATGTTCATCTACGTGCCCTCTACTCTCTGCCCAAGATCAACAGACAGAGTTGGGCTGCACCAGCTTGCCAGTCATCAGTCAACACATGCACCTGCAGTGATCCAGTAAGAAAATAAATGAGGATTATGATGATAATACTAATACCAACTTTATTCCTCACAGATTCTTGTTTCATTCTCCACCCGTGTACTGATAGCCACTTTAATGGCCGCACCGTGACAATCCCCCAACAACGAGGCCGTCGTAGCCACACGCCCCCCCGAATCGGCTTCCCACGGATCCTCTTGGCCGTATGCCGGCAAGTACTTTTTCTATACGGTTGCCATACAAAAAGTACTTTATTTTCCCGCGCTCGTAACCGCACACCTCTACGCTTTTTTATTTCGCATTGGTCACCCACGACTTTCTGACCACACACCACACAAACGGCCACCTCCCAAACGTTTCGTAAAACCTACTTATTCTCCATTTCCCCAGTTTCCTTCGTCTCTCTCCTTTTTACTCTTCCATTCCCTCTTTCTGTCATCCATTTTTCAACCCCTTGGAAGAAGAAGAAAAGAGACTATTTTGGTCCTCTGGTCTTTTCTCTCTCAACTCTTCAACCGAGTTTCAACACTGATACGTGCCCCCCTCCTCAACGCCCGTATCATCCACACACCCATCCATATACACTCCCCAAAATCATCATGGGATCCCTCGGTGGTGAGAGTACCCTTCCTTGGGTCAAGACGCCCTGCGTCTATAGCACTGCCGTTTCTCGTGCCGTTGGCTGGTGAGTCTCTCAATACCCGACTGCTCACACACACGCAACAACCCACTAACATGGAATCTAGCAACATCTACCTCAAACTCGACAACCTCCAGCCGTCGGGTTCCTTCAAGTCCCGCGGCATTGGCAACCTCATGACCCGCGCCGTCGCCCACCACCCCGGCGACGTGCACTTTTACTGCGCCTCTGGTGGTAACGCCGGCCTCGCCTGCGCCACGTCGGCCCTTGCCCTCGAGCGCCCTTGCACCGTCGTCGTGCCCCTGACCACGTCCGAGTTTATGCGCAACAAGCTCGTCGCCCTCGGCGCCCACGTCCAGCAGTACGGCAAGAACCTCTTCGCCGCCGAGCAGTACGTCAAGCACGAGCTCGTCGCCCACGACCCCGACGGCGTCTTCGTCCCGCCCTTTGACCACCCGGACATTTGGGACGGCGCTGCCAGCCTCATTCCCGAGCTGCGCGACCAGATGGACGTGCCCATGGACGCTATCGTCTGCTCTGTCGGCGGCGGCGGCCTCTTCAACGGCCTCATGCAGGGCATCGAGACCTTTCCCTGGTCCGGCAACAAGCCCCACGTCGTTGGCGTCGAGACGGCCGGCGCCGACTCTCTCAACGCCTCCCTCGCCGCCAACGAGCACCTCACCCTCGCCGAAATCACCTCCATTGCCGTCTCTCTCGGCTGCTCCCGCGTCTCCGCCCAGACGTGGAAGTGGGCGCACTACCCAAACACCCACAGCATGGTCGTCTCGGACGCCGACGCCGCCATGGCCTGTGTCCGCTTCGCCGATGACGCGCGTCTCCTCGTCGAGGTTTCATGTGGTGCCGCCCTCGCTGCTGCCTACCGCGGTGACCTCCGCGCCTCCCTCGGCAAGGGTCTCTCCGACGCTGAGTGGGCGCAGAAGAATGTCGTCCTTATCGTCTGCGGTGGCTCCGGTGTCTCTCTGCAGCTGCTCGACCGCTACGTCCAGGAGTACGGTCCTCAGTCCGCCATCAAGGTCTAAGAAATGCAGCTCACTTTCGAAACTATATCCAATCTGGCAAGGGCCTGACCACCCTTTCTCGGCATTTTCGATCAAAATTCTCTCAAGTCGACCTTCTTTTACCAGGTTCGACTAATGACGAGAGATCATCTACGACGACCATGATCAAACCCTTGAGGCTTTACGCTTACACACTCGACGACAACCTGTGCTTGCCAACAGCACAAAACCCCGGAATGGAAGAACTAGAGAACGATTTGTTGCTTTTTTGTCTTTGCGCATCTTTGTTGTGTCTGCGAGACACATGAATTCACTGGCAGGCGTTTTTGCTTCGTGTGTTTCTTCTCTTTTCATCTTAGGTATTAATGCGGACAGAGACCGTTTCCCGAGTCTTGGATTCAAATGTCGCGGTTTAACTACTACGAGCATTTCCGGGACACATGTTTTTTTATTCATACTCACTCAGCACATTTCATCTGCAGGGGCTGGATCCCTCAGAAGCATCTTTTGGCATTTCACGACAAGGAGGATCGGAGGACAAAAAAAGATACCCATTTGTTTAACGTATTATGACATAGAGATACCCCCTATAGAACGAGGACATGGTCTGGTGGAGGACAGACCGCAACGAGACTTTCGCGGGCCTGAAACATGGCTTCGCATGACTTTTTTTTCCTTTGGAATTTTCTTCTTTTATCTAGTTAATAAAAGTGACGCCCGCGTAGAAATGTCTTGTAAACGAATCACCGATGAAAAATATTCTCTTGATAAAACAAGAAGAATCTAGAATGGGTGGGTATGTGTCTGTCGTCGACGACAGGCGCAAGCCATTCTTAAGAATCGGTACACCGTAAAACTAAACCAATACTCCATATACGTACACGACTTTGTTATCTAGATAGGAAACGCCAATGAGGAGGATAAACGCAAGGTTATCATCGGAACGGTAGGGAGGGGGGGAGTGTTATCGGTTGGGGCCGTGCAAGTGGGTAGGCCCAGATTCGACAGGGCTATATCGGGAGCATCAAGTTGGTATCAGTACTGATAGGCTCGTGTTTTAATAAGAGAGATGTACATTGGGTATGTTTTGGGACGAAGGCTGTGTGACGTAAATGGATAAACATGCTTACTTTCTGCGCCCTGCGTCTGTCACCGCTACGTTTCCGGACACGAACCCATTCGTATCCCAGGACGACACGGGAGATGGGAAATCGTATTGGCGGCGAAAACATGAAGATACAGAGATAGCCATGCCCGCAGCCGCTGATACTGCAACCTTGTATCAGTACTTGTCTGACCCTTACTTGTCTGACTCTGAATTCTTATCATCGCCCTCTTGATAAGCATCCGCGATTACGCCGCCCGTTTCCGAGACAGCATCCATGTTTATTTTTGTTTACAATCTTAAACAGGGCAAAAGAATAAAAAAATAAAACAAAACACATTGCTGCATCATCGTAATAATAATAACTAATAGTGACAAGAGAAACGAAGCCACGCCTCCTCACCGCCCCGACAACCTCGTCGCGCCGCCTCCCCTGGCCCCTCCGCGGCTGCCGCCACCTCGCCCTCCCCTGCCGCTTCCCGTCGTCGTCGCCGGCTTGCGCGCGGCACCGCCGGTGGCGGCACCGCGCTGCGCCTTGCGCTCGTTGATGTAGTCCTGCATCAGCTGCTGCAGGTCCGGGTTCTTGCGCGCCAGCAGCAGCACGTCGTCTGTGGTGACGACGCTGCGGGACGCGTGGTTGGCAAAGGACTCGAGGTCGACGGCGACGTTTTCTGTAAATTATCCGATTAGCAAGCCTTCTCTTTGTTTTCTTTTTTCTACTTTCAAAAAATAAGCTCCTCTATCTCTGTGAAAGATGTGATTTTCAAATTGATAACAAAGTCGACCGCACTGGCACGAAAAATCTGGCATGGTGGCGGGCAAGGGAAGGACGGCCAAGGCGAGCGAAGCGAGGACAAAAAAAAAAGAAAAAAGTACCGATTTGAGTCCAGACGAGCTCGGTGAGAGCACCGATAAACTGAGGCGTCGCGTTGCGGTTACGGCGCATGCACTCCTCGTCGACGATTTGGCCGACGGCGTACCAGAGTGCCGACTTGAGGCGCTGTATCCAATCAAGGTTAGCCACCAAGAAACTGGGATGTTCGCGATTCACGAGGTTCCAAAGCAGGTACTCTTACGTCTCTGTCATCTTCCATGGCATCGGCCATTTTTATCTTGTCCTTTTGCACGGTAATGTCGTGCGCGTCCGTCGTTGGGACGTGGTTGATGTGAGCTGCAAGCTTCCCGCGACGCGTTTGGACGTGGGGGCAGTCAAAGTATAGCCGCCACTCTATGAGCAGCCCTTGGTAACCAGCTACAATCAAAAGCAGTACGAAAAAGGAATACTACTAGGCTCCTCAAATAAAACAGATTCAACAGGAAAATTTGTTCAATTAGATGTTCTACTCTATGCTCCAGTACATAGCATCTATACGCGCACTCATGCTGTGCCAGCCCCCGTCGGTGCTGCGCTGCTCTTCGGCGGCGGCGGCGGAGAGGAAGAAGGAGAAGGAGAGGGAGAAGGAGAGGAAGAAGGAGAGGGAGAAGGAGAGGGAGACGGAGAGGGAGAAGGAGAGGGAGAAGGAGAAGGCGCCACGGGAGGCTTCTTCTTGTACACGGACAAGCGGTCCGAGCCACCACAGTACTCTAGATTGCTACCTTGACACAACATGGCGCAGTCGCTCTTGGGCGCCACCGCCGACGACGCTGAGAGTGTGTTGCCACAGTAGCATTCTCTGCCATACTCGGTGCCAAAATACTCGTAGCCGTTGCAGAACGTCGCACAGGCCAAATTTGTCATGCTGTCCGCCGCCGTGGACGCGTCGGGCAGCGCGCGCGTTATGCTGACCTCGGTCTGACAACCGACGAGCACAAAGTTGCCCGCTGCGGGGGGCTGCTCCGGGACGCCGCCGGAAATGGCCGGGTTCATATACAGCTCGAGCCGGTTGCTGGCGCCGCAGTACTGAAACTGATCGCCGGCGCACGTCATGTTGCAGTCGGCGAGCGGGGCCGCCGCGGTGTCGGTTCCGACGAAGCTGCCGCAGTAACACTCACTGCCGTACTCGGTGCCAAAGTAGCGGTACAGCTTGCAAAAGGCGGCGCAATTGTCGTTGGTCATGTTCAGACTCGAGGTGCGTGTGGCTAGGAGGGCGCGGTTGGTGGGGGCCTCGGCCCAGCACCCGACCATGGTGTAGGGCGCAACCGTCTCCTGGTGCCTCAGCGTGCCTGTTGGCGTGGTTACGCTGGCCGTGGTCGAGAAGAGCTCCAGGCGGTTGCCGGCGCCGCAGTACTCGGTCGGGTCGCCGCCGCAGACCATGTTGCACTGCTCGAGCGGTGCGCTCTTGGATCCGGCGTTGAGCAAGTTGCCACAGTAGCCTGAGGCATGTTAGCCGGCGTCAACAGTGGTTTTGTAAAAGGACTTACATTCGCGGCCGTACTCCGTGCCCCAGTAGTTGAAGCCGTTGCAGAAGGCCATGCACTTTTCGAGCGTCATGGTGTCGTTGGCTGTAGAGGCACCTGTCAAGGCCCGGATACTACTGCCCTCTTCCCAACAAGCCTTCATAACGTAACCGCCGAGTGCGGTCTTGTGGGTAGGTGTAGGAGCAGGAGCGGCGGTAGAAGGCGGCGTGGTGCTCGGAGTGGCAGGTGAAGTGGAATTGCCGGTTGGCTCTGGCGGCGGGGCATGAGGACCACCGGAACTAGTAGGGTCCGCGAGCACCGAGTGTGAAGACAAGACAGGATTGGGAGTCGTGTTGGCATTGCCTGTGCTAGGGGACGCAGCTGGCGAGGCCGGCGCGGCGTCGGCGTCGTCCAAGCCCCGCAGCTCGTGGCGAACAGTGTTGCAAGACATTGGGTTTTGGAAAGGAGTGCAAGATCCACCGATGCCAGCGACACTATTGAAAGAGACAGATGCATCACCGCTGCTCAAGTCGACAAAAGACTGATACGCCATGCCGCCTTCAATTTTGTGCTCGACCTTGAAGAGGGTGTACTCGCCAATGCATTGCCCACTCGTCATATCAAGCGTAGCAGAGTTGAGTTTGTGAACAGGGCTATCCTCTTGAGCCGTCTTGTAGTGGATTGTTGCTTTGGCGCCTTTGAAAATGGCGTCGTTACGGACGGCAGCGACCAGTGTCGTGGCGCCCGTAGAGCCAAGGATGCAGCTCTGCGGCTTCTGGAACAGAATAGTGTCCTGGATGGGGTAGCCATGACCGTTGTTGTCTGCTGTCTGTTTGGTACCATCAGCATAGTTGATGACAACAGTGAATGACGAGATACCAGTCTTGACGGGAATTTTGGCGTCAATGGGAAAGAAGCCAAAAGTATCGTCAAAGCCCTGGCCCAGGCCGTGAACGGTAGCCTTGATGTCGCAGCCGCTGTTTCCGCATCGTGATTCGCCATTGTGGTTTTTGTAAGTTATGGTAACGTCGTTGATGCTGTCTTTGGAAAGGCTAGTGGTCTTGATGCGGATGTAGCCAGAAAAGTGCAAGTTGGCGCCGCCGTCAGCGAGGAGAAGCTGTAGGTCAACGGGCTTGACTTTGTAGGGAAGAATGGGCTCGGTCAGGTTAACACCGGCAGGAACAACCTCAATCATCTTTTGCAGAACATTCTTGCAGACTTGATTGAACTTGGCATTGTCGCGCATAGCCTCCATGGTCTTGTTCCCGTCCGAGTTGAAGACCTTGAAGTCGGAGTTTTTGTGAACATTGACCGCGGGGCCGACAACGAGTGGGTTGCTGGTGGTGCCGTCGAGATATTCAGTAACAATCTTATTGTCGAATACCGCGACCGTATTATCTAGACCACCCAACCCATTGTTGGGCTTGGCGTCGGGAATAATTTCGGGAAACTCGGTGTTGTGGACACCACCAAGCGTGTGACCGCAGGCTGTGACTTGGATCATTTCGACATTGTTAAAGCCCATGCGATCAAACTGTTGCTTGAACGTGGTAGCCGAGTTTTGCGGTTGCGGAACACCAGTATCGCCAGCTGCTTCGGCATCGATTCTTCCACCACGGACGGGAATGATGGGTCCGCCGCAGGAGCGCACCGAGGCGTAAACGCCGGCGGCAATCAGGTCAGAAAGACTAGTATGAGGAGAGACATACTTGGACATGAAGTCGAGAGTTGTCTTGTGTCCCGGGCCAGTGTTCTCGCCATCGTCGAGCTCATACTGAAGGGAGCCATCGAGGCCGCCGGTCTTGAAATAGACATTGGCGGTGGACATGTCGTGGAAGCCGACACGGAGCCACTCGGCGGCATTCTGGCGGCCCGGACCTGATGCCTCGTTGGTGCAAGGGGAGATGGTGTCGGAGAACTTGCGCGCCTTGAAGGAGCTAAGCTGGTACATGATCTCCTCGAGCTCGTCGGTTGAGGCGGGCCATGTTGGGTCGGCGACGGCCCAGCTGGACAGGGCCAGCGCGGCTAAAGCCACCGACTTTGTCATTTTGCACTATGTACAAGATATGCAAGAAGAATATTTTAAACGACGATTGCCGCCCGGAAAAGGTTGCAAGGTTTTTTGCCGTGGAGAAGACGCGTCACAGCGGCCGAGCGATGGGCAATGCGCTTGGACTGGTTGGGCAGACCATTCGAGGACAAAGCGAGGAACATCAAGACTTTATGTACAGGGGCAAAAGCCGCAAGAAAAGAGCGGAAAAACGAATCTGGAAGGTGATAATAGGAGAGCAGGGGGCTGCAGGCATGTTGATGAAGAAGAGAACCAGCGGCCGACCAGCCGATCGAGGAGGCCACAGCGACTTCAGTAGCACAGACGAAATACGGGCGACATGCCACTCTGAAGTTGAGCCAAGGAAGTCTGTGCGGTAATGTTGCTACTGTGGCATCTGCATGTTGCTCCATACGAGAATGCACGAATGCAGAGCTGCCGTCTGTTGCATATTGGCTGGTGATGGCAATGCATGGCAAATGGCTGTAAAGGACCGAAAGGTTCGGTCAGGAACGTGCTGCAACGATGTTGTCAGGGTCTGATGCGGAATCTGGTGGGGGAGTAAGCGGCCTTAGCCTCTGTTCAAGCCGAGCTGATGGATTAAATGAAGTGCATGAGAGCTGAAGATTCAATAAAGAAGATGGCGATATGTCGTTTGTATTTTGTTGGGCAACCAATATTCAAAAAAGGTGAGGTGCTACAAGTGGAAGGACGACTGATTACATAATGCTCGGCACCTAAATCACCATCCCAATCGCTATGTTCGTGCCTGATTGTCGCTGTAGCGCCCTTGTATTGCAGTTCCTCATTGGCTGCAAAGTCTCAAAAGCTCCCTCATCTGCAAGCTTCCCGCACTGCCCGATCCGTCTGCCACATCTTCATGCTATCGTTTCCCTCCCACGGGGTCTTTCAGCTGAAAAATATCAAAAAGCAATCCTGACATCTCACCCTTACCCCGCGACGACGGATCCAATCTTTATTACAGCGCGGACCACGTTGCCACGCTCCCGTCTGCATCGATAGGGACCTAGAATGCAATAGCTCAGATTCACCCAGCCACGCCGCTGCAGACCGGTCTCCAAACTCATGCACTGTAACCCTGCACCGTCGACGCATTGGTTGATTGGGTAGTCAGAATGTTGACATGGAACGACGGCAAGTCTTTTTCGCCTCTCGGTGCTGCCACCTACGCCCCAAATCTCTCCTGACCATGCGCGCCGCCTCGCATTTGCACCAAAGAGGTATTCATGCGACGGTGGCCCGCCTGCAGACTTCAATATTATTACCAATGGCTTACAAGAATAGCACTATCTCCAAGAGAACTGGTCTCATCTGGAGTCCCAGCAACGAATGGCCAGCTCGCCCCATTTCAGCAGCCTAGCCAAATGCGTAGCTGTGCCTGTGTTACCAGGATACTGCTTCACCAGAACGCCATCGTTGACCTGTCGCGCTGGCCGAAGTCTGTTTCTATCGACGCCACAGTCGTCTTGGTCGCGCAAGTATTGTCACAAAGGCTAGTCCAGGCGGCAAATAACTACCGAATGACTCTCCGCCGTCCGCCATTGAGTGTGCTAAGATACACAACGCTCGAATGTTTCGAGGTCCCCAGGCGCCTTGTCAAAACGCGACCGTAAGTTACGGTACAACACCTGTAACTATGACTAGGACACCTGGATGGACAAGTCTCTTTCTACAGAGTACAAAGAAAACCCCAATACTCTGCCACTCGCTCGGTTTACACGTGACGGCGGGCTTGGAATTGTATCTCGTGCGGCTTGAGCCAGGCTCACTCACTGTCATGGCAAGGCTGGCGACGACTTACAATTTACAAATGAGCATGTGACTCTGTGCAGTCCCCTTCTGCTGCTGATCTGGAAAGACAGGGTGGAAATCGAAAGCGAGACAGGAGTGGTCCCGCTCCAGACAGCCTCGCCGTTCAACTTGCCAAGCAAGAGGGGTCAAGAATCTTCCCAATATGCTCACCAGGGCACTTTTGCCGAGTGCTAGTTATCTCTCACTCGTGTCTTCATCCCTCACCTGCCATTTGATGTCCGAATACCAATCTCGCAGGTTTTCAAAGCTGCTCCCCCTACGACGAATTGATGATAGGGCTGTGAGGCTTGCTCATTTTGCAGCGAAATGCAGACCCCTTGTCGGGGCAAAGGTCTCACCGTCGTTAATTATTTGAGACTCGCATTGTTGCCTTACCCGCTGCCTCCCGCAGGTTATTTGTCAGAAACCACTTAGTCATTTCGCACACAAACGCTCTCGCCCGCGTCGTCTCGCAGCTCCCCAATCCTTCTTTCGTGTGCGCATCTGAAGCAAAGTAGCGAAGAAGCTCAAGCATATTAGTCAATTCTGGCCCCAACAATACAAATAAGCCTTTGCACGACTCGCCATCTACACAATTTAGGAGGATCGGCATCAACAACTTCAAGATGCGATGGTGTTGGGCTGCATTGGGCTCAGTGCTTATCGCAGTCCGCCCTGTCGACACCTCATACATTTCCAAGTCTGCAGAGACTGTCGAGCCAACTCGCGCTGCCGTAGCTTCAAATAGTCTTCTTGGCATATCTCCAAGAATAACAGACGCTCCTATTCCGGACCCGCGGAGTCTGGTTGGTCGCGCCAATGCCTTGGAAAGAGAATCAAATACCTGTGGATTTTACTCAGATGGTGCGCTGGGTCTGCTATCAGTTGCCCTGCAGAGACAAACTGACAATAGCTAGGCTACCCATTGCTGTGTTACTCATCTACAGCTACGTGCGTATTCGGATCTCAGTTCGCAGCCTGCTGCGATCGTGGCACCACTTGCAGCAGCATATATACGGGATGCTACCCATTCTCGGATGCCTTGAAAGGAAGCTGCGCTTCGGACCAGCTAAAGACACAGCCTCAGATGGCCTGCTGGTAAGGTGGCCCTAATCGAGGGTCAACCCGTGTGGGTTAATGTGCAGATGGTTGACAGGTGCTTTCAGTTTCGATCGCTCAGCACCCAATTGTGTACTTCATACACTTTTGATTTCCTCGACATCACTTGGAGTCTGGGGTTGTGCGACGACCTCTACTGGTGAGACTATGTACTCGACGAACCCAGTCGCCAAAATGAGCTCTGATAGTACGTCCTCGCCCAGTGCACCGACTCCTTCGATGTCCGCATCTAGGAGTACATCTCTGAGCTCATCTCGGGCTACAAGTTTTACGTCGGAGACTGGCGCAAACAATAGCACTGGCGATAAAAAGAGCAACACTGGTGCTATTGTTGGCGGTGTTGTCGGGGGCGTCGGGGGCGTCGCTATTCTGGGAGCTGCCATCTTTTTCTTTATCCGTAGCCGCAAGAAAGGATCTGTCGACAGCGGCTCGGCCGCAGCGGTCGCTGCCCAGCCCGTGTTTCAGTAACACCAGCAAAGCCCTTCTCCCGGACAGGGCTCGCTGTTGGGATACCATCCCCCGGCAGGCTCCCCCGTGTACGACCCGAACAAGGCCTACAAGCAGTACCAATCTTACCCACAGCCTTCGCAAAGTCCCTACGGCCCGCACCGATCAGACCATCATAGTTGGGGCCAGCCTTCTCCTGGACTGACTTCGTCACCTAGCCCCCTCGGTTCGCCCAATCCAGTTTCGCCCACTGCCACTACGCCAGGGCCTACGACCGTGGAGCAGTACAAAGGCCAACCAGTTGAGCTTGCAGAATCAAATGCTGTCGGAACGTCCGCGAATCGAGCAGAGCTGGCTTGAGCAAAATACCCAGTGATGAATGAAGAAAGAGGCAGGCTAATTCCATTTGCATTGCATGTAACCCATCTGAGAGACATGTAACCCATCTGAGAGACATGTACTCCACACGTAACAAGCAGAGAGATGATCGTGCCGTCAGAAAGAATACAATCCTCGGACTCGACAGAGATTATCACATGTCCTGGTGTGTACTGAAGCGTAGCGAGGGCGTCTGGGTCCAAGGCACGACTGAGAGGAGGCGGCGACGGCAATCCTCCGACGCTGCCCAACAGACCGAGAGATGTTGTGCTGTCGTTTTGTCTACTGGCCAATAAAAAATCTTGAGCGAGCAGGATTTGCTCGGCAGTTGATGAAAATGCAGTCGGGCACGGGCAGGTGTCTACTTGAGGTGATGCAAATGCCTCTCGGCATGCATAGGCTTTGATCTCGGCTATATGACTTGATGTACCTGCTCAACCACACACACTCTCTTGAAGAGATCGTCTGACCACTTTCTGTGCATTTCGAGCCTAACCACATGTCAAAACGCCACAAAGGAACATGAGGGTTAAATATGCCACCCCGGCGCCGTTGAAGGCGGGGCTATCATTAGCCCGGAAAGCCGTTGGCGATGCTCTCGGCAACTCCTGGTAACCGGACAAATCATGGCAATGCCGCGCCATGTTACATGATGCCCCTTAAATGGATCTGGGAAAAAAAAAACTAATATATTAGAGCAAGTTTCCACTTCCCCAGGTTTCTCATCTTACACTACCCACGTTTATCACGCACTTTTCTGAGCTCCTTCAACCATCATGGCCTGCAAGAGCACCGTGCGTACCCGCCCTGCGGCCGCCGCCGGCCCAGCTGCACAAACAAAATACAAGAAACCGCATATCTTTGACACCATCGAGGAGCCGACGCTGCTGCGTGAGATCCTCGTCGATGACATCTTTGTGCTCGGCGGCCAGTTTGCCATTCTCTGCCAGTGGGCGCACCCGGGCCTCGCCATCGGCAGCCACAAGCGCTCCAACTTTAAGACGCGTGTTGCCAACCGCCTGAAGACGACGCTGCGCTTCCTCAACGCGGCCGTCTATGGCACCGCCGAGCAAAAGGACGCCATCTTCTCCGTCATTCACCGGTACCACGCGCCCGTCCACGGCGAGGGCTACGACGCCAACGACCCGGAGCTGCACAAGTGGACCGCCGCGACGCTCTTTGTCTCGCTCGTCGTCATCCACGAGCACATCTTTGGGAAGCTGCCCCGGGAGAAGGAGGAGGCGCTGTTTCGGCAGTCGGCCGTGTACGGCACCAGCCTGCGCATGCCGCCGGAGATGTGGCCCGAGAGCCTGGACGCGTTTTGGGCGTACTGGGACCATAATATAGCGACGTTGGAGATTACAGACGAGGCGCGCAGCCTCTGCCAGGACCTGATGTGGCCGGAGAACCTGCCCTTTGAGCTCGCGGCGCTGCTGCCGCTCTCGCGGCTCGTGACGGCGAATGTGCTGCCGCCGCGGCTCGCCAAGGAGTATAACCTGGAGCCGACGGCGCCGAGCAGGGTCATGTTTCAGACAGTCATGTACGGCATGGCGACGGTGTATCCGCTGCTGCCGCTGAGTGTGCGCCAGACTCAGTATCGTCGCAGCAGGGAGGATCTGGACCGTGCGGTGAAGAGGATTCAAGAAACGGGACATTGGGCGGGCACGCCAGCCGCGTAGACCATACATCCAACGATATATAGATATGCAGAGTTACGATGTGAATGTATCTTCTTTTCTTATGATCCGTGCGAGTTTCATAGCTTTAATATTGACTAATACAATTGTTCGCTTTATCCTACTGCTGCGCCAAGTCTGGTGGTGTCGATTCAGTGTGCTAGTCAGGAGAAGCTAGAACGAGATGATGAAAAAGCGAGCAAAATATTATTCAGTAATTATATAATTGTTCTTCTTTGCGGATGCAAATAAATGATTGTCAGAGGATTCTCGAGATTGGTACTAACAAATAGCCTACATACTCGGCATCATGCTCTCGTCTCCGGCCTTGCTGGACATACCTGCGTGGCTGGGCGGACATGTGCTGCTGCCCTTGAAGTTCAACTGTCTCATTCCATATCGTACGGATCTCTTTCTCCAGATACCCACACCAGAGCCTTGGACCAAACAACAGGAGGAATTTGTTCTCCAGAATCAGAGATGGGGTAGGACAAGATGCAGGGTCGGATAACCACGCCAATGGGGCGATCATTCAGGATCTCTCCGAGCGCGGACGCAACGGCAGGCTCGCATTCCATATAAGGAGAATTCATATGGAACGGGAAATCTGCCATGGCTGCCATATCCGCAATTTGAATCTGCGTGGGGGTTTGCCACAGCTTCAATGCGATCTGCGAAAAGCGAGAAAATAGGCTCGCCAAGTCATCCCATGCAGATTTGTCCAATTCTTGAATTAAAAAGCCAAACGTGCTTAGGAATCGGTTCAGATGCACCTCTATATGCTCAGAATCTAAAGAAATTGTCTTCTCCAAGCTTCGGACAGTATTGACTCTCCAACTGATGGACTCCTTGAGAGATTCTGAGAGGAATTAGACAATGTTTGGGGAGGCAGCAACTAAGGAGAGTTAGTCGAGCACACTTACTTTTAGCAAAAGTGCTCTCAATGTTCTGCAAAATGGTGCCATCTTTAAGGAGAAAATACGGATTCTTTAGAAAAGTGTCAACAAGTGACTTGGCCAAGGCGGCTTGGAGAAGAACCAGGGAGCTGCACCCGTCTGCTGCGGCGTGATCAAACATCAGGTGGGCAGGCCCGGATCGGTAATGAGGGCGTTGATTGACAAGGTTGTAGAAGTCGGGAATTTTCTCATGGCCATGACTCCAGTCAATTTCTGGGGCGCACATGTCGGCACACCAAGAGAAAAAGTCGCCCTGGAAGAATGAGCTGATGGTGCTTCTGGCGACGTCGTCGGGCATGTCTCGCGACACGTCCTGCGCCCAGTTGGAGACGGCATTAGAGTACGCCTTGCCCAGTTGTGCCACTTGTTCTGCACATTTTGCTTCAAGATTATTGATGATTTTTGCCGAAGATTCGCTGTTGATTTGGTAATTCTTGATCGTGTCTTTCAGAGAAATGAATTCATTGAACTGCCGTTGTTTCAGACTGTCGATGTACTGTTTTGTGAGATGAAGATTTTCGTGGGATAACTTGAGCTTGCGTTCAATCTCGCGGTTTGACTCTCTCAATGCCTTCAGCTCCTCTTCTTTCTTATGCACAATGTCTCGGATAACGCAAACTTCGGAGCTCGAGCTTTCACCAAGCTCAGATGGCGACGGTGGTGCTCTTGATTGCCAGCCGGGAAAAAATGCACCAATGCGGGAGTATAATGTTCTTCTGGGCGTCTCGTCGTGATGACGTTTCTCGGGCGTACCGGAGTTGCTTTCTTCTGCGTTCGAAGATCTCGTTGTATTCGAGTTGGAGGCTGTCATGTAATCGGAGCGAGCGGCCCTCTCCGGAGCCAATGTCTCCTGTTGCATGTTAGACTTTGGATTGCATCACTAGACATCAACCATGATGAATCTGTCATGTATAAATCAGAGCGGAAGCTATGACTTACATTTGCGGACATCATCTCGACACTGTGTGATGGAAAGTGAAAGGAATTAGAAGTAATTCGTCACTAGCTCCTTTATACAAGTTATTTATCCTCTCCATAATAGTGTGAAAGCGTCTAATCCGAATTAAATGTGACTTTCTTGAAAAGTTTTCTTGTGTGACTCAGTGAAGTGAGGTGCAAACGGGTTTCATCCAGGCATGGTCTCCGTTTGTCGGCCGCTCGCTACCACTGGGCATAAGCCCTGGATTTTGCATGCTGATTTTAATTTGCAACATAGCCACATAACGGCATGTGGCCCTCAACAGAGCTTCTCATCCTCCACCATTCTCCGCCGTTTTCTCCCAACTCACACACATCGAGATACCACTCAAAGGCATACAAGGCGCTCAGTAGAGGGGCTTGAAAAGGCGTCTTAAGCACACTCAAGGGCGCTATCGAAGGCACACTGGAGGCACGACGCTGGAGGCACGCTTGAAGGCGTTTGTTGTTATGGAGACTCTAAAAAGTGACTTTGATGCTGGTCATCCATTCACTGGCTCACCCCCGCCTGAGCTGCCTTTTTCTTCTTCAAGGTAAAGGCAAACTTTTCCTTTCTTCTCTATTTCTACTTTTTCTCTCTTCTTCATCTACACAACTTTCTACCGTCTAGAAGAGTTACCCAAGGAAATGATGGCTTCCACTGCTTGCCCAGTCAAGCTGATTGTAGGCCTCGATTACGGCACGACGTATTCTGGTAATAAACAATACTATCATCCTCTTTGAATATGACAGCTAATTCGAAACAGGACTCAGTTTTGCCCTCTCGAAAGCTGCTGATTTCAAGGACATTATTCCTTGGACAAAGTACCCCGGCGCCTTTTCCCACAGCGCCGAGCACAGCGTCAAAGCCCCGACACGTATTGCTTTCGCTGAAGAGAATCCTGATCTTGGCGGTAATGCTTGGGGGTATCAGGTCGAGCCTGGTATGAGAGCCTGTGCCCTCACCAAGCTTCTCTTGGACAAGTCCGCTGTCTTGTCAGAGTTTGACGACTGCGACGTGTATGATGCCAGCACGAATGACATGATGCGCCTTCCCAAGGGCAAATCAGCCAAGGATGTTACGACGGAGTATCTTCGCCAAATGTACGACATGTTTAGCCAATCCAAGAAAGAGCTCTTTGGTTCGATGAATCTCGACGAGCTACCAGTTGAGTTTTGGCTCACGGTGCCTGCGTCTTGGAGCGAAAAGGCAAAACTTCTTACCAAGGCGGCCGCTGTGGAGGCTGGGTTTGGAAGTCGGGCCATCGACGGAGTCATGTTGATTTCGGAGCCCGAGGCGGCAGCCCAATACACGCTCAAGTCCAGTTTCCATCGTTTGGAAGCTTTTGTTCAGAAAAATACCGGTGTCATGGTCTGTGACTGTGGTGGCGGAACAGTAGACATCACTACCTACGAGATCGAAGAAGTACAGCCTCTTCTGAAGCTTCGAGAAATTGCCGTCGGTATTGCGGGAAAATGCGGTGCAACATTTGTAGACAGAAACTTCTTCAAGCTGATGGCTGATCGATTCGGAGAGGCCTTTACCGACCTCGATCCTGAACAAATTGGTCCTGGAAGTACTTTCATGAATCACTTCGAGCAGCGCAAGAAGGATTTCAGCCATGGCAACGTCAGCCGAAGAGCACATCGAATCCCACTCTTCATGCCTGACTTGAAGTACACTTCCAAAATTGAAACGTTTTACGAGAAGCGCTCCTCGTCCATTCTCCTGACCCACGAAGACTTCAAGAATATCTTCAACCCGGTTGTCAAGAAAATTCTAGCTTTAATCGAGGATCAAGTCTGTCGAACGAAAACCCAAGGGGAGACGCCTATCAGTACCGTCGTACTCGTTGGTGGATTCGCCTCTTCACCGTACCTCAGGGAGTCTATTCAGGACTGGTGCGATGAGAACGAGATGCGCCTTACCACACCCATGTCTGGGGCGTAAGTAATTTCTACTCCCTTGTATAAGGTCTTGAAAAATAACATGCTATCCAGATGGTCTGCAATTGTTTGTGGGGCTGTACTCAGAGGCTTGGAAGGCTCTATTGTTCGGGAGAAGAAGTGCCGTAGACACTACGGGATCATGTTGTCTCACAAATATATTCCAGCCCAGGATGGGAATTATGACCGCCGCAAACGTAGCGTTTATACTGATGTATTCGATGGCTGCAACTACTTGACCGGATTTATGCATTGGCAAATTAGCAAGGTACGTTCACTGATACCCAGATCGTGATATTGGCGGCACCTAACTCAAATTCACATTCAGGGAGAAAAAATCCACAAGAACACGGAGATCAACTTCAATATCAGTTCAACGTTCTCAGATATTCGGACTCACGCTAATGAGTTGAATTTATACTCATGCAACTTGGACACCGCTCCTGACTCGATCGAGTCTCCCCGTGAGTATTTCGCCTGCAGACCGTGGCTTGCTCTAACCCATAAACTTAGGTGTGGAATTGGTTGGCAAAGTCAGTCGCGATTTGACTGAGCAACATCTGTCCAAAGCCGAGAAAAAGACCCTGGAAGGTGTCACTTACTACCAAGTCTCGGCTGTGATCAATGTCAGGCTTAACGATGAGGCAGGCCATTTGGTCTATCGTGTGCTGCAAGATGGCGAGGAAATTGGAAGAGCAAACATTGTATTGGATGATTAGGCTTTGAGTAGTGCTACGTGGACGACCCTTTTCTGCTACCTACACGGGATGAGGTCTCTGGACATGCCCTGTGTGATATTGCTGGGGGCGCTGCCAGGACCGGTGATGATGATGTATTGTGGAGGTCATGGGCTGGCTTGACCACATCCTAACACTGCTGGGCCTCAAAAAGCCCTGACAGGCAAGAAGAAGCCTGACAGGCAACAGGCTCCTTGTCAGAAAATTTAGCCTTGAGGATTACATCAATTATCTAGCTAGCTAAACAGCTATTGTTCTTCCCTTAAATTTCTCCCTTGTTTTTTTCCTTCATTGGAGGCTTCTTCGCCCCCCTCCTGGTGAGCCGACTTGTTCAACGAGAGGCGGGGAACGTTGACGTTGTCTGACCTTGAACTTTGCGCTGCCGGCGGGGGGCGCAGCCTCTGTTCCTATGAGAGACATTGACCATTTATCAGGTTGCGCAAAGTGGTCATGTGGTTGCGTAGTGATGGTCGATATGTGGTGTCCATGGCAGCATGATACCTGATGAAGAAGGAAACTTGTCGCGATGGCTGAAGCTTACTTTTGGGTGTCTGGTGATGTTCACTATAACCACAAATTATTTACCGTGATTTGATCCTCAATTGTAATTCTAGTCTAGTCATCGAGCTGATACTGTTCAGTTTGCAGGGTCTTTGTCTAGGCATATTTGCGAAATGGGTTGACGGACCATGAAATCCAAGTCAGTCAGGACAGTTCCGGCAGGTCCAACATTGAGCTTCCGAATCACAAACTCACCAAAACAACCATGATGTCAGTAATTATCTATGCGTATATAGAAAATTGTCTCATCCCACAGAAGTTGACGTACCACTTGTATTTCCTTCACGCTCCTTCGTGCCACCCAACAATAGGTAGTTGCCGCGCTCACTGTGCACACGGCGCTTCACTTCCACACTGCCCGCTTCTACTAGAATATAAATACGAGACCTCTCCCACAGACGGAATTCCTAAAAAATCAAAACCTTGGAACAAACCACCTCTACTCATCATGTATTTCCCGCCTTCGCCAGAGCATCCGTGTCCAGACCATCTCCTCGACAGCCGCACCAAGAGCTTCCAAGCGTCCATCAGCCTCGGTTTGGTGGAGAATCTCGCCCGCAGGCACAATGACTACAAGTTTTGCCGCACATCAGAAGCTATCCAGCATGGACAATACTTTTCCTGCATCAGCGTCACGTTTCCCGACGACGGCAAAGAGTGGGTGGTGCGTATTCCTGCGCCGACAACTGTCGACAATACCTGGGAGATGATCCAGAGCGAAGTGGCTACAACCAGGTGTGAAGAATAACTGCCGGTCTTTTTGAACCTTGTTTTACTCACATACGAGACTAGGTATATTCAGCGCCACACTTCTATTCCAGTTCCCACGGTCCACGCCTACGGAAAAGATGAGCGCTTGACCAAGGACGACACCACCCTCCAGTCATACATCATCACAGACCGAATTTCCGGTAACCCTCTTTCTTTGGAATATGTACTCGTCATGAACCGAGAGAAGCGGGCAAGACTCTTTTCCCAGATTGGAGATGCGCTTGCACAGCTGCAAGAGTTGACATTTCCCACCACCGGCTCCTTGTATCCAGATGAAAACGACGACACAAAAGTCCGCATCGGCCCTTCTCTCTGCCAGTGGGAAGTCGACATCTCAAACCGCGACGGCGTCAAACACGAGCGTCCTCCACTAGCCACCGCCTGGGCCTCTATCCACCATCATCTCGGCGCCCTCGCTCGCGGCCCTGCGCTGCGAAAGCTCTTTTACACCGAGAACGGGCGAGGCCGCATCACCCGCGAAATTTTTGCCCTAGACGCCATGACCCGCCACGTCGAGGACGAAAGCCACACATTCTGGCGCGACGACGCCGGCTTCACACTGAACCACGCCGGCCTGTACTACCAAAACATCCTCATCGACGGACACGGCAACATCCAAGCCATCATCAACTGGTCCAAAGCCGAAATCCTGCCCCGCCAGCTCTCCGGCCCGCCGACCTGGATCCTGGGCGTCGCCAACGAGGCCAACTGGCAGGCCTACGACAACGTCTGGGCCGAGTTCCAGGAAGCCATCACCCCGAGCCACCGGTACCGCGCGCATCTCCAGTACTACCTGGACAACCTCGCGCACGTCTACGTTGCGACGGCGCTGCGCTGGCCGCCCCACCTGGCCGACGTGTATTTTTGGCGCCGCTTTTATGACGTGCAGCACCAGGAGCCCGTGAACGAGCTGCTGGCTGCGTTTTTCGAGGAGCCGGCGCGCAAGCACGCGCTGGAGAGGAGGATCCAGCAGCACAGGGACTATGCGGTCGAGGATATTCGACAGCGTGCGGGCGCGCTGGAGACGGAGCTGCCGAAACTGCTCGAGTTGTATGTCAAGGTGAGGGATCTGATTCAGAATGCGACGACGGCGGGAGACTTGTTTAGAGAGCCCCTGGAGTTTGACTCTCCCGAGCTTTTGGTCCCTTTGGTCGAGTCGGGCGACTCTCCTCTGCCATCTGATGACTCTGGCAGATCTGGCCATTGTTCCGTGGTCGGCGAGTCTAATGAGTGAAGAAAAGGGTTGTAGTCTTTGGGGAGTGTTGTGCAGAAACAACGTTTTGCTCGCTGGAGAGTTTCTATTCTGCCGTGTTCGATTGTCCTGTCTGACTACTCTGCGACGCACCACAACTTTTCTTTGTCAAAATCATGTAGAATTCTGCACTCTAAACTCTACTTTGCTAGGCTCCTGAAAACAGCAACGTCACGAGTTGAACATCATGTCTCCCCATTCCCCCTCCCCCTCCTCCTCCTAATACCCATTTCCGAGCCGCCGCATCAGATCCCTTTGCTGCGACTCCGCCACCGCTCTTCTGTTATGCAGCGTCGTCAGGGTGTTCCGGATCTGGTTGAGCGCCGTCGAGTGGTTGTTGACGGCGACGGAGACGGAGTGCTCGGGCAGCTGGCCGACGGACGTGTACTGGCGCAGACGGAGCATGGCCATGTCGAGCTGCGCAGCCACCTCTTGCTCGTGGCGCCGCCAGTAGTCAATCTCCTGCTCAATCTGCGCAATCTTGGTGGCGAGCGCGGCGATGCGGCTGCGGTCCGACATGGTGGACAGCTAATGCGACTTAGTATTGGTAGTAGCAAGATGGCACGACAATACAACTAGTTGACTCTTTACCTTGTAGTTTGTATATCTCAAGAGATCAAGTTTCTGCCAATTGCAAAGATGTTTGTTTGTATGTCTTTCAGTTTCATTTCCTTCCTTGTTGCCAGAAAGCAGTCCATTGGCCGCCTGTACTTTATATACATGGCCTGTCTACAACCAGCGCCCAACGCCGTGCAACTCGAAGGCGCAATAGAAAAAAGTTTTCTTCATGGTGGTGTTTTTGTGAGACGGTCAAATAGCTTTCCTTTTCAACACGGAACATTTTTCAACCTGTAAAATCTGACTTGGCATCATGCAAAGCAAAAAAAAGGCAGAAAAGAATATTGCCCGAGCAAACCAACCTACTGGGTGTATAACCAGTGCTGCCCGGTACCACCACCACCACCACAAAGTCGGTCGCGATATTTGCCACCGGTCCTCCCCTTGTTGCCGATAGACAAGAGAGAGAAAGAAAAAAATGAGGCTGAAACACACCTTTTTTTTTTGCCCCTGTCGTGGCACATTTGCGCCTGCCTGCCAGGAAGTGGCCGTTGGGTAGAGTTGCAGACCGTTGCTTTATGCACTGCGTCGAAAACAATGCACAAAGGTTGTCGGCCGGGAAGCAACATGCCCCGGAGAGGGCTTGACTCGACAGCATTGGGCAGACATGGGCATGATGTGTGCTTATCCCCATCTCGTGGCCGCAGGGGTCATGTGAGTCAATGTAGGAGGAATAAAGGAAGAAGGAATGATACTACTTATGTAGGGCTGAGTATATACAGCACTGTTTCGGCCGCGACGAGGTTACATGGTTAAATGATGGGACGCCTAATTGGGCTAGCTTTGCGATTTAGCGTCGATCTAGCGCCGACAACGGAGAGGGGGGGAATTATCTAGACAACTAGAGTAGTATCTATCTCCTTCAGCTAAATGAATCGTCAACGCAGGCAGCCAAGAGCAAGTTTAAACAAGTGCGTTATTATGCATACTATATAACTCTAATCAATCTTTTGGTATGTAAACAAAAACAAAAACTCCCATATGCAGAAAAAAAAAAACGACAAATCATCGAGTGCTTCCAAAGTGGGGAGCGTTGAGCATGATGCCCATCAAACAACCACCAATCAGACCAGCAATGGGAATCGTCATGATCCAGGAGAAAACCAAGAGAAAGACACGCTTCCAGTTGACGGCCTTGAGGGTGCCGTTGCACAGACCGACACCCACCGTGGCACCCGTGATGCACATGGACGTGGAAACGGGCAGAGAGTACTGCGAAAAGATGAGGACAGTAATGGCCGCGCCCAGCTCCATCGAGGTACCACGGCTGGGCGAATGGTAGGTGATTTTGTTACCCATGACTAAAGTATACATTGTTAGCAAAGGTTTAGCTTTGGGGGGGGGGGGGGAGAACAAGCGTACCCTTCATAATGTTGTAACCATAGGTGATGAAACCAATGCAGATGGTGAGGGCAATGACGGCAATCTGCCAGAGAGGAACGGGAGCCTTGGCACCGGCAGCCTTGCCCGTAGACCAGGCAGCATACATGACGGCCCAGACACCGACGGCGTTGCCGACATCGTTGGCGCCGTGCGCAAACGAGGCCGTGCAGGCAGTGATGATCTGGACAAAAGAGTACAGGTACTCAACCTCGTTGGGGTACTTGGTGGCGTGGTCGTAGACGCGAGCCATGCGCTGACCCTCGGGCGTACCCTCGATGCCCACCTGAGCAGTGTGGATGTCGTAGTGAGCGCCGTAGAGGAGAGCACAGACAATCATGGCGGGGATGCGCTTGCAGACGGTGATGAGGTTCCTGGTCTCGTGGATCGAGCCGGCGCCCATGGGGTTGTTGTGCAGGGTGCGCATGGCCCAGCCCAGCGGGCCACGGCCCTGGCGCAGTCTGGCGTGGTGCGCCTCGAGAGCCTCCCGCATGAGCCTCTGGTAGCCCTCCTGGTTGCACTCGGCCAGAATCAGCTTGTTGTTGGGTCTGGGCACCTCCTTGCTGGCAAAGACGGCGTCGTCCTGGCCCTTGAGGTTGTTGCTGGGCGGGCGGACGTCGGACTCGCTCTCCGGCTCGGGGGTGTCGTGCTGGACGACGGCGTAGTTGGGGACCCTGGCCTTTTCGGCATCCGGGGGGGCCGGGCGCCAAAAGAGCATGGGACCGTAGACGACGTGCCAGAGCCGGAGCGTGTAGTCCTTCTTGACAACCTTGCCGTGGACATAGGGCACGAAGAAGAGGGCAGACATGACAAACAGACCGAAGCCAACACCAAGAGTGACGGCCACGATGTACCAGGCGGGCTTCTTCGAGAGACCCAGGCGGGGGGAGCCCTTGTAGACGATGGAGAGGGTGCAGACGGTGCCGGCAATGAGGAAGAAAAAGGGCGAGGTCCAAACGGCCCAGGGGACGGGGTTCTTGCGCACATGGACAGTGAGCTTGATGAGCATAAAGGTGATGGCGGCAAAGCAGGCGGCAATGGCAGGCGCCATGCCGAGACCAGCAAAGATGGCACCGAGGCCAGAGCCCTTGTTCCACCCCCACTGGACGCCGCCGGCGCCCACAGTCGCGACACCGACACCGGCAAGCGACGAGATGAGCGAGTAGGTGGACGAGACGTGGGCAGAGTGGCGCGTGCACCACATCACCCACAGGGAGGCACCGGCCGAGGCGCACGCAAAGGCGAGCAGCTGCACGCCGGCGTCGTTTTGAAAGGCGGCGACGGGGATGATGCCGTTCTTGATGGTCGAGGCGCTGCGGGCACCGACAGTGAGCGCGCCGAGCATTTCAAAGACGAGGCAGAGAACCATGGCGCCTCTGTAGGAGACGGATCGGGAGGAGACACTGGTGGCCCAGGCGTTGGCGACATCATCTGAGGGGGGAGAAGGACGTGGTTAGTAAGGATGTGAAGGGAGGGACCGAACTGGTCGAGAGTGAGTGAGTGAGTAGCGTACTGGCACCGTTGTTGAATGCTTCAAGAAGGGCAAAGCAAGTGCCAATGGCAAAGATGTAAGTGTACTCGTGCAAAACCATTTTGGCGGGCTGGGCTTCTCAGGTCCAACTCGGACCAGGGGGGGGAGCAAGTAAGACTTTTTTGGGGGGTGAAATGAATAACTTGATTGACACGAAAGAACAAAGGGCCTCTTCAGCTTTCTGGGGGGGAATTGATTTACCTTTATAATGTGATATGGACTGCAAGCCCGCAGTGACCCGATACAGAGCCGTGTGGCGTTTCAATAGCCAACCCCCCCATAACGAGAAGTCTGTCGCATGTGCACGAATCGACAGGCTGCGAGGACCCCTACCAATGTCAGAAAATGGACACCGAGAGCAACATGATAATTATTGCCTCTAGGATGTTCATGCCAGCCGGTACACTGGGTAGACTCTCCGCTCAACTTTTGGTCCGGAAGTGGAACTAGCGAATGCGCCACCAACACCGTACTTTTAAGCTTAATGCTTGGCAAAAGCACCACTTATTTACCCCGGGAGAGCCATTCATCCATCTGGGATCACCCACGTGGGATCTCTCTTTATGTCTCGTAGGCTGAGATTTCCCCTTCGCCTCGGGGCAGCCTTGGATGACCCTGGTTGTCGTCGGTCGCAGAAGCAGTTGCTCAGCGTCGCAACCCGAGACGAAAACTTTCTTTCCTCCTCTCTCTTCCCTTGCCTAAACTGATAAACTCCACCCAGTCTGTCGCCAAGAAGGCCCTTCTCGAACCTTTTGCCTCTGAACCGCAGTCCATGTGCCTGTGTCTTGCGTGATTGGCAGGATCTGCATTCTCAGCGCGCCCGCCCTGTCCCCCGACTCGTCCGTCTCCTGAGCTTTTTCCTTGTTCTAGGCCTACCAAAAATGAACACGGTTGAGCCGAGGCGAAGAGTTGATTTCCCTTGTCCCCTTTTCTTCTACAACTTCCACGATGTGGAATGTACTGCAACGGCCAACTCTAAAGGAACATGCCCGTAGACAAACCAGACGTCGCACGCCGTCGCCAAGCCCAACTTTGGTCAAGAATGAAGAAATCGACTTGGCAGGTGCTCGTACTTGGCAGCCGCTCCTCCCCGGTGTGTCTCCGGCGCTGGTGATCTCGCCCGCCAAGAGGCACGCGACAGCTGCGTATCATTTCCAAACAAGGCAGCCAATAACCAAAGAATCATGTTCGGGCGCTGTTTTGCTTTGCATATTTCATCCAGAGAATATCACTCATCAGAGGCTGTATCATGATGGATTTCTCTTGCCTCATACATGGGCAGTGCCAAGATGGCAACAGCGCCGGGCCGCACCTTGTTGTCAGAATTTGCGGTTTGATTTTCCAAAAGGCTGCTGCGGCTTTCAGGTGTCAGCGCGCTGCCAAATTCCAAATCGAGGCTCTGACCCGCGCCACGGGCGTAGCGACAATTTTGCTGGGCGCTGACAAGCCCTGCTGTCAGCATTCATGCTGATCATTGCGGGTGCGGGGATGTGCGCCCAATCTCCCGCAGCGACATCAACAGCGAAGCCCTTCAAGATGAGAATAAAAAAGAAAAAGAAAAAGAAAAAAGGTCATGTGTGTTATTGGTTCGGCGCGACCGTAGCGCGGTCGGCATGTGGCCGACAAACCAAGTCGTCGTGGAGCCGCTTTGTCGAGTAGCCGGTCGCACGGTCAAACGGCGATCCGCGGCGAATCTAGAAAGCCCTGCCGCGCCAACTGGCTCTAGGGAGTACCAAGGAAGGCGAATCTTGTTGAGCTTCTGTAGTCACGCGCATATCAAACTCTGTCCGATAGAGAGTCCGGGCCTGTCAAGGACTAGGAGAAGCATGTGGCGGTTAGTGATGGAGGCCTGCGGCACCCTGATTATGCGAAAATGCTTGTCAAAAATCTGCAAAACAGACACCAACAATATCAGTGAAAATCTGTAATGCGCAGCAAGGACCATACAGTGTCCGATCAACTCGAGAAAAGCGGCAAGCTTGTGGCTCTGGCAGTCGACTTGGTCAGACAAGCTCGCAGCTCGCAGCCATACGCAGCACCCGCATAGTCAGCCATTTCAGTAATTACCCCAGTATAACTCTTTTTCCCGAGTCAGTTCATCTTGATTCTCTTTACTTGCTGATTCGTGTGCAGCTTCTCGCTGGTGGCTTCGCCCATCACCACAGCTGAGAAAGACGACATGTTTGATGCAATTCGAAGATTGGCTGACAAATGTGGTCAGAGGCCAGGGGAGCGACTTTACGACACTAAATTAAATACACACACACATACATGACTCCCGCTGCAATTTTTCTATCCATTGTTGGTAGCATATGTGTCGCAGACAGAGTGAGCCATCTTGGCAAAGGCAGAGCCTGAATCGCCCTACATCGAACTACGTATAACGACCTGAGACTAGACAGATTTCTCCCTGTCGTGATACTTTTTATTGGTTTGTTTTCAAGCTTATAAACTCAATAGTAACAAGCCCTCGCATCTACGTAACAGGACGAGGAAACCCAGTGGGAAAAACTCGACCCAGAGCTGACACAATGCAGACTAGCTTTCTTCAAAGCTAAAGCCCATTGCACCTAAATGAGCTCAATACGTCATTGAATCCGTCGGGGACATTTTTCGCCGCTGTAGACGATTCACTAAAGGAGTTGCCGGAGCAATAATAATCCCTACACTGGTCAATGTCTCCCTCCTTTTCGCCTGGTATAACTTGGCTTACTGAAAGTACGTGCAGTTTCCACAGAGGCTATCTTGCTGGAAAGAGGACACTTTATCATTCCAGTCGGACGGCACGTTGCCTTTGCCTATTAGCACACTGTATGCCCTCGCCGGCTTGGGAGGTGCGGCTGTTGTTCCGCGCCGTTTTTCTTGACCAGAGAAGAAATAAACATACTGCACTGCCGAGTTGGACACTCCAAGATGATGGATGGCCCGCCTTGATTATAGTCTCTCCAGAAGCGGACGCTGGGGCTGGCCGACGCCGTGGCTATCAAGACCGCCATGGCCGCAGTATAGAGAGAGAAATGCATCGCAGTTGAGTTTCGGGGGAACTGAAGCTTTGGTTTTGTCGACAGAGTCACGTAGAAGATGTTAGTGAAAGATGATTGAAGCGAACAAGCTACCCAAAGGAACTTGCCGGGTTCCCTTCTATTTATCTGCGCGGGGGACAGAGGCGCAAAGGTTTCTGAGACAAGCATTTGGTGCCCAACAACGGCTCCAAATGCAGCATTGAGAATACCTCCCAGCCACTCACTACCAAACCACTCATATATGACTAGATGATGGAAAAAGAGACATCGTCATTTATCGATTGGTCCAGAGCGTATTAGATGGAAGCTGTATGCTCCGCCATTTTGCATTTCAGCTACCTGTGTCTTCCACCGTAGTCGCTCGCTGGTTGATGGCCGCACATGAGATGGGAACGGTGAACTTGTCAAGCCGCTGCGACGCGCAGGTCTGTCTTCAGCCAGCCACGGCAGTACGAAACGCCCTCACACCCGTTCTGCCGTTGCTGTCGCTGCAGCCATCTGCGGGAGGCGTTCTACCTCGTCCGGTCGAGAGCCCTCACGTACAGGCGAAAATGCTGTCCGGCACAGTCATGGCATTTGCCATGCCACAGTACAGTCGGAACAATATTCTTATACCTTTGAGCATCTACAACAGACGGAAAAGATCTCGCACTGGGTTTTATTGCGAGTGCTGCTCGGATATCGGACTCATCTGGCAATGTAGGTGGGAAGATCGTTGCCTCATTGGCTCCAGCCTTGTCTCATGCGCGGAGGAGATGAGCCCGTAAATCTATGGTAATGAGCTAGATATTGGTACCACCACAAATACAAACAAACCCAAATTTTTCTGCGGCGGCGACGGCGCCGGCGGAGCAAGCATCATACGCAGTCGCGCGTAAAGGCAAGCGTGACTGATTGGTCTACGATGGTATGAAGAGCGTAGACCATGTAACGTGTTGCACGACTTCATTACGACGCCTTCGTAGAGACCGCTACAATCGGGTATAGGCATCTGCGTAGCAAGGCTCAGATAGGCCGACAATAATGTAGATATAATTTAGGAGGCTTGCGAGCACCCACTCGCTGTCGCACTCGGCCCTCTATATCGGATTATGCTTGGATTGGGCTGATCTCGAGGCTGGATCGTCAAGGCAGTCGGGATTTACTATGAGGAACGTTAATATAGAAAGTCCTTTCACCTCGGTTGAAGTGCATCCACATTATCCTCAGCCACTCAGCCATCAGTCCAGCCACCCGGGGGCGCTGGGGATGGCACCAGCTATGCACGTACATAAGGCCTTACCTATTCACATCAATGAAGGTGTGGGTCCACATTTTTACTGCGACACCAGCCTCTGAGCCGCCAGCGTTTCGTCCTTCTATCAGGGCTCCCAGCGGTTCGCACCCACTACAGGCGAAACCCCGACTCCACCCGTTGTCGTCATCTTCTAGAAATAGCAACACGGCAATACATGACCAACTCACTTGATGCTGTCTTGACAATACGGTCTTTTGCTTATTTCGCTTTTTTCTTCATCTTTTTTTTTCTTTGAAGTTGTAGAAATCCCTTTTTTTCTCGCGTGAATGTAGTCTTGTCAATGGGCAAAAAACGTGAATAGCAACAGTAACCGCTCGGATTTCGGATTCAGAGGTACGTCAACCCATCCGTAAAGATGCAGGGATCATAGATAGACCCGTTCAACCAACCAGCCGGGGCAGTGCAACTGGTAAAACGCCTTGCACTGCAGCGCCAAAACAACCTGCTTACTTTTTTGAGTAAGCCAGTCCGGGCCAACCAAATATCTTAAACTTGATGAACCTCTGTTTGCTTACCCTTCACCATTCATGCGTGACGTTTCCATCTCTTATTTCCTATTCACTCCGATCCGAATCGCGATTTGCCTCCATTTCTTCCTCTCCTCTTCACCTTCTCAGCATATCCAGCCAACATC
>JAPFSE010000616.1:0-26780 GCA_030777785.1 Beauveria caledonica | reverse complement strand
AGCTTCCAGACACCACCTGATAGCTCCGAACCATCACTAATAGAATAAAAAGACAACGAGATTTAAGGCGCTTAAAACGAGTTCTGGCTTCATTTTTAACGGTCACAAAAGTTTTAATAATATACTTGCTCTATCAATATCAGAGTTGACTAAGAGAAATCAAGGCAAGACGTGGAAACAAACACGTAGAGCAGGGGAATAGGAGCACATGCGCTTTTAAATACATTTTTTTGACAGAATTCGATGATCGTCTATATCAAACATCCTTCTCGTTTCTATGTACAATGATACTAAAAACTCGCTAACGGACGGTGAAATCAATGCACCAGCTGGTCCACCGTCAATATATAGATGGAAACAGATGAAAATTTCGCCTGTAGAAATAAGTCCATGCTCATTCTATCCTGTCTTCCCGTTAGCGCCGTGTTACTTGATGTCAATTGCCTGGCAGCGTCGCGAGATAATTTATGCACCGGATGACGCGTGGCCAGAGATATAAGAGCAGGGTAAAGATACTTCCATTCAAATGCGAATTAAGTTCGTCGGTGCTGGCCTATTCCCAATATATCGTTCGCAACCAAATTGGAGACAGCGACACTCTGCGTGGTCGGCGGCCTTGATTCACGAGGGAAGATGCTTAATGTCATCTGAACTGTTTCAGAATCGACTTCGAAGCGCAAACTTAGTCTCGGAATGGAAACGTGGTGGAGTACTTCGCGTTGCATATAAGACGTGAATTCTACAACCCTGCTTCTGTCCATCAAACATGCGAAGTTTCAGAAGGCTGAAGACTGAATTGGCGATCAATCTCATTTATCTTCGCACGCTGACTCATAAATGCATGAAGCGTCAAGTGGGGTGTATATCCCCGGTACGGCCTATAGTTTGGCGTCGATAAAAGTAAGTGGTTAATGGGCTTGGGTCTGATTTTATCTATTTAAAAAGGGTTCCCCAGCCGCTCTAAAAACTTGGAAGAATACTCACAACCGTCCCCTAGATTACTAACACGATAATGTTAAAGAGTTACCACATACTTACAGGGCTGAGGCTCGCCCTGCGATCAACCCGGGTGAGGTTTTCGTTGCTTTGGATCTTCGTAGTCCTTTGCCTCTTTTTCAATTTATGGGCTACCGGGGTGGGCACTCACAATCACAAGGCTGCATGGCTAAAATGGCCTTTGCATGGCGGCAGTCTTCTCGACGACGACTTATCACAAGCTGCCCAGAATGAGACCCTCGGGTTCGAAAAGATTTTCTACATTAGCATGCCTCAGTAAGACACAACTCATCGAACATATTTTAGATGCTGAAGCTGCTAACTCTGACATTTCAAGCCGGCAGGATCGTCAGGACAGCATGGCCATGTTAGCCACTTCAACAAATATACGGCTTATATTGCAGGATGGAGTATACTATCTGCACTTACTTGTGTTTATAATTAATATTACTAATATGCTGTTCAGGTTGATGGCGAAACTATACACGAGAAAGCGAGGCCTAAGGGTAGTGAAGCTTTAAAACCAGCGCAGCTTGGCTGCTGGCGCAGTCATGCCAACGTATGGCGAAGAATCATCAACGAGCGAATCCAAACAGCTATTATTCTAGAAGACGACGCCGATTGGGACGTCCGAGTCCATGATATATTCCAAGACCTTAGTTCTCAAATCAGGAAGACGACACTAGGGAAAGGGGAACCCTCGAGTTACGAAGCCCACGCACCATACGGTAAGTAATACATTTCTAGGCGGTACTCTATGTACTTGCTGCGCTTTTTATTCTTTAAAATGTTTATTTCTAATAATACTATAGGTCTAGATTGGGATTTATTGTATGTGGGTACCTGTTGGAATATCAACGCTGAGGTTCGTCCACGGTCTCATATTTATGAAGACAGAAATGCACCAAATGCGACAGAGTAAGCTAATACTAGAAAAAGGTTATAATATAACCTCTACTGTTAAGTTCTATGCACTAATCTAAAAATATTAGAATATCCTTTGCCTATCAAAAAGAACTTGAGTATTGGGGAGCTGCTTCTTTTGGAAAGGCCCGCGTGCGAGTAATAGCCCCTTCGTGGTATCCTGTTTGCACGGTAGGATATGCTGTAACCTTAAAGGGGGCTCAGAAGTTACTTCATACAGTAGGAAATGAGAAAGGTCTAGGGGCACCAGTTGATCTTGCGATGATAAGCAGGATTCAGTCTGGCCAGTTAAAGTCACTGACAGTCGTCCCCCCCTTAGTAACTCCTTGGAAAACTGGAACTACTTCTGATAGCGACATTGACGATCTTAGGGACACCGAAGGCGAATTGCCACGAGGTAGCGAGAACCTACGATTCAGTGGAAGAATGGCTTTAGCGGCGACGTTAGATAAGGAGTTCAAAGACTGAATAAAGCTCTAGGTGCAGGATGGTTACTATGAGATATGTGCTGGTTTGAATTCCCTTGATTTTTCATTAGGAGAGTTAGTGTCAAGAAGCTATATGATTATTTTACACTTTTTTTAGACACGCTAAAGAACTCCAAACCTTCGACGACTAGGCTAATAAGTGGCACGCCGCGCTTTGGTGACTAGCCGCCTCTTTATCAACAAGATGCTGGCGACGGAGGCCGCGATTATATAGATAATATAGACATATAACTACCTTAGGGGAATCCATTCGGGCGGGTTTACCATAGTCGACCCAAATCAAATCTCGACTTCGATTCTCGCTCATGCTGGTGAACGTGGACTGTCGCCCGTATAACGTCTAGCGTGACCTGATTATCCTTGAGTCCGGAGAGGTAAGCTTCGAAATCGATCGACTGATCGATTGATGGAACGATTTCGTATCGATTCCTCTCTAATCGATCGATTTGATCAGCGATCTTCTTCTTCTTCTTCTTCTTCTTCTTCTTCTTCTTCTTCTTCTTCTTCTTATTTAACGTCTATGGTATAGCTCTAGTGTAAGCAAAAAGACGTGCTATCTATGTTTAACAGATAAATGTGTCGCCGTTCCGGGGAGTATGACGGGGCGCATCTGGGGACGTGTCCACGTTCTCACTGGGGGCTTTGAAACAGCTAGATGACCTAAGTCTCCTCCTATAGTAGCAGCTGCGCGCTAATCGAGACAGAACTATTTCTTCTCTATTAGCAGTTTTTTCTGAGGAGCGGCTTCCGTTAGCGGAGAGCAGCTTGTGCTGTGTTATAGCTTTGTTGTACCGTGAGGCTCGTTGACGCGTGTTTCCACGTAAGAAAAGAAATAAATTTTAAAGCTTTCTAACGAATGTGCTTCCTAACTAGCGGGTAGGTTGCAAATATTTAGACGCTCCACGGAGGTACCTCTCGTAGGCCCTTGCTAGATTCTCCGTGTCCGAAGCCATGTCAGAAATTCCCATCCATCTTGTGTGAAACATATCTTGTATCAAGCTCGCGAACCAACTACGTTAGTTGGTCACCAAGGTTCAGCAGCGATTCGTCGCCCTGCTTTCCACAAGTCAATAGGTACACCAGTCCCAAAAGCCCCGAAGATATATTAGCGCCGTTAAAGGGCGCAGATTTACGGAGGACGCTTGCCTCACTAGCAAGCAGCCCTGCTGTTATAGAGTCGCTGTGGGCGTCTGTACAAAACACACGTAGACTGTATAATTAGCCTCTTATGTCTGGTGTAATGGCTTGCGTCTTGGGCGGCTTATCCCGCTCGGTGCGGGTCTGACTAGGCGACTGGTTGGATCCCATGGTTCCAGGTGTTAGCGCGTAAGATGACCCGACAGAGCCAATAGCGGGAGAGATACCGACACTGCAGTGGAGCAGACCGGCCACGGGCTTTTCTTGTTCTCACTTTCTTTAATTTTTCCATCCGTATTGTGACTCATGGCTCTGAAGCATGCTAGAGATGTGGTCCAGCCCATTCTCGTCCGAGAAATCCTTTTTTGCCTTTAGTGCGGGTGGTGTTTCTTTGCTGGATCCTATGGTAATATATTGCTTTTTTTTCGCTAAGCCGCGATGACAGCTGCGCTACGACTAAACGAAGATTAGTACTTGAGCTAAAGGGCAAGGCCATTCGTGCCTGTGATCTATGGTTGCACGAGAAGGGGAGGCAGGACTGCGAGAAAAGACGGAAACTTGGTTTGCCAGATTGTACACGGGAGCGTTTCAGAGTCGGATGGGCCGGGCTGCTAACAGACGCATGATGCATGGTGCTGATGGGCCCTACACGGTCAGGAGCTGGCATTTGGCTTCTGCAAGGCTCATTCCGGTTCTGTCGTCACATCTTTCCTCCGGCTATTTTTTGCTGTCACGAAACGTACTACATAGAAGGTATACACGGCCCGCTACGGTTTATGGCGTGAAAAATGATGGTACTGGAAAGGTACAACCAAGGCTCGAACCCACTACACTGGATAGCCACGTGGACCATCCATAAATGGACCATCTCTATTAAATCCATATCGTCGGCCCTCAGATTACATAATATCCATTATATTCGTGCTTAAAATGGATGTAATGGATGTATTTAGGTGGATTTAGAGTAGGTTTTGAGGATATTTTCTGACCCAGTATTTCAGCGGTCGGCACGTGTTTTTGGACGAAATAGATCTTTTGAGAAACTTGAAGACCCTGGCCAGCAACGCCGATCACTCCACAATTCATTACCACAATGGACCGGGAGGACAGCGTCAGCGAGGGAGATGATTTAGTGCAGAAGCCAGGGGAAGAGTTGATGACGTAATGTGAAAGGGAGGCCGAATAGGCGTGATTTGGTGCATAGTCTCTAAAGTGCATTTGTACATCCATCTGTACATTCACTCCACTCATTATGGACATCCATCAATTTGAGGTCTGATATGTAGCACATCCACGCGACTTGGTCCAAATGTGGATGGGTGTAGTGGTTTCGAGCCTTGAACCCACGTTAAGATGGCAAGCTTATTAGAGTAGCCGTGGCTTTTTGATACCCTTCCTTAATGATGAAGAGCTAACCACTATCATCATCTGTAGTGGTTCTAGACGTCACTTCCGCCGCTAGAAAGATATTCTAAATATTTTAAATATCCTTATATTTGCTCCCTACTTAGCTCGCCTGCCGTAGCTAACCTTCAAATGCTACCTGAATTAATTGATAGAGGGTTGATAGACTAAATTAAGTAATGGAGGCTTTCTCGTATTAATATTATTCTTATCCCGTTCCTTAAGTAATAGGCTGATAAAGAATAGGGTCTCGTTCCGTCAGTATCGTAGCACGGTTTTCTTCGGTCGCTGGAATATTTCGTCGTCGAATTATACACCTTTCTATATACAAAAAAAAAGAACACACCATCACTATCATCTAGAGCCGTGAAACGGCTCATCAACGGCATGGCCGTAGCAGGGTTGTGGCAGGGTGGTTTGCTTAGCCTACGCGACGCGATTCACGAGGAGCACAAATCGCTCGGCGACGACAGCAGCTCAGGCGACGAAGACAACCCGCTCGACGCCCAATCAGCACACACATCAAATACGGCCGGCCAATCTATATATCTTTGTTTGCGGTTTGGACTCTGTTGTGAGCTGCGTAGCTCGGTATCTTTCGCTAAAATGCGCTGGGACCTGCAACGGAACGATTGGCTGATTCGTTCCTGCTGGGTTAAGGTTGTTATCCAAACTTGGCGTTCATGTGACGAGGATGGTCAAAAGAAAGCCAAACAGGTCTACTTTCGAGTTCTATTCAAAGCACCATGATTCTGGGTCATGCTGCAGTACATTGGTCTGTTGTGAGCATCTTCGGGCCAGACATCTGGCGGCAAGAACCCGAAACCATGAATTTGGCGGTGACAGGGGTCCTTGCTGCCGAAGCTACCTGCACTGAGGTATCGCCCTTTTGTGGGCACCGCTAGCCTACAGCAAATTTGGTGGGAGGACATTTTCGATCAAGAATTCTTCTAAATACCCTTGCCCCCCACCCCGGTCATGCCACTGTACCGAGGAGCTTCCCCTTCTTATGTACCCTGCTCGATGTACCTTCCAGCACCACTTCGCCCTTTCGGATCAGCAGCTGTGAATGATCTCTGCCACCTTGCTGACAACGCCTTGCATCCAAGTGCAGCCAAAGAAGACATGTTTCTGATCGGCCATGGACTTGGTCGGGTAACAACTGGTATATTTGATGAAGAGAGTGCGCCTCCTCCGATTGATCTTATTGTCTAAACATGGAGGAGGGTCAGACCGGGGGGACGAGGGGGGCCACACCATCCAGACGTAAATTTAAGGCTAATGACTTCGAACTCTGAAGATCTGCTGGTCGAGGATTTGACTAAATACCTCCAAAAAGGCCCTTCAGGGATCGCGACAAATATCGCCTGCTTACGCGACGAACAGTGGAAAATCCACACAGTAGAGGTACAGCGGAAGATATGAATTTGGAAACCATGGAGAGAACGAAACAATACGACTTGGGCAAATGAGAAGCGGCAACCATGGAGAGAGCGAGCGACTTCGGCAAACAAGCAGCGGCAGACTGCTACGTCCAAGGCCGCCACTATAATCTTCCATTCGCTCTCTCGGAGAATTCACTTTAGTATATTTAATTATACTATTTACTTGCCGCTATCAGTCTACTAAAGAGAAGCGTAGACACACTATATGAGCAAGTATTTTAGCGGTGGTCTGATTTGCACAGAATATATACACTGAAACTTCCTCATTCTCTACTTACCTTACCATACTAGCCTTGACAGCTGATGTGGAGTTGACGATCAATGACCGCTGGTCTCGCACCAGATTGTTCGAGCCGCCCGTACTACTGCATTGCCAGAAATCTGTACCAGACGAGCCCATCCGTGTCCATAAACTAACACGGCGCTAACGGGAAGACAGGATAGAATGAGCATGGACTTCTTTCTACAGGCGAAATTTTCATCTGTTTCCATCCATATATTGACTGTGGACCGGCTGGTGCATCGATTTCACCGTCCGTTAGCGAGTTTTTAGTATCATTGTACATAGAAACGCGAAGGATGTTTGATATAGACGATCATCGAATCCTGTCAAAAAAATTGTATTTAAAAGGGCATGTGCTCCTATTCCCCTGCTCTACGTGTTTGTTTCCGCGTCTTGCCTTCGTCACTTCTGCATATACATACGGCTCATGGTGTGTCACAAGGCCCCTAAGCACGAATCTGTCGCAGGTATTTGTCCCGCTGCGTGTTTGTCAACAACCAGAACTGGCGCAAAGTATACGCATATAACAGCGATGCACAACCCTCGCCCCTTCCTCCTGGTCTTGTCGACCAGCCTCTGACCTGATGTCTACAACGCAGAGGCGCAGCTCAAGCGTGTATTCTGACGCCTTCGATCTCACCGCACTGACCGAGACCATCCTCCACGAGCAACGGGAGCAGAAGACACATGTCATTATGGAAAAGTGCCAACGGACGGATCGACTAACAGTCCAGTCTGAGATGTCTAGACCGACTTTTTGGACTACTAAGAGCGCTGACCACATATATGTGCAACACAAAGAGCTTTGTGCCTGCCGACTTGCGATTTGGCTGGCATTAAATTTAGCGATGACAATGTGAAGCGTGTGCCTTGCAGTAATGCTGGACTCAGAAGTTACAAAGAGTGCATCGGCACACTTCTGTCTATACGAAGGCCATCTACCCACTGTCGGCGACGCCACCACCCCAGCCTTAGAGAGACCGCGGTCTCAGTTCTATTTTCAATCAATAATGTGCTTGTTCGTTAATATACTAGACTATACATATACTCGACTCTTAATTCGAGAAAATTACAGCCATGGGTAAAAGCGACTCCTAGTTTGGGAAAAAGTATTGGATTTCTCTCAGTCAACTCTGATATTGATAGAGCAAGTATATCATTAAAACTTTTGTGAGCGTTAAAAATGAAGCCAGAACTCGTTTTAAGCGCCTTAAATCTCGTTGTCTTTTTATTCTGTTGGTGATGGTTCGGAGCTATCAGGTGGTGTCTGGAAGCTCAGATGTGGAGATTTCAGGTACGGCCATGGAATAAATATGCTCTACTGAGTAGTCTCAGTTTGGTGTGGCCTGAGTCAGCCACAGCTTAATGATCGTATCGACATGCTTGTCTCGAAACATCAATAGTGGAATTTTATGCACACCCCATCGCGGCTAAATCGCTGGTTACGCATCCACTGATTTCTGACTCGATTTAAATCCCAGGACACGGATAGATATAGCACCATGATTTGGACTCCAACTCTGCTTGATTCCCACACGTCGGCCAGCTTCGCTAAGCCGCTATGTAGGCCCTAAATGCATACGAGTAGGCATAAGTTTAACCAGTGGACTGATGGGCCCAATTTACGATAGAAAACTATGTAGCATAGATAGGTCTCGAACATCTCACATATTTTTAACCCTTCCTAATCTTAAGCTCAAGTCTTAGTAGGAAAGTTTCTCATTACTCGCATATATATTGATGCCTCATGCTATAGAGCACCGATAATCTAATGACTATGAAGCTTTTCTTATGAGATCCGCTTATATATTTCGAGCCTAAATTCTGGGCGCCACCCCACTAGCCCTTTTTTTACTCTGCCCACCAGGGAGGAGCAAACTGAGCAGATAGCCGCCTCTGCTGGCGGGCCAATGAAGCGCGCTACGCTGACTCGGTATAAGCCGTGACTTGAAACCCATGCCTGGGCAGCGGACTAGCACTCCTGCCTTCCCGGCTGCAGTCTGTATCGTCATCTCATTGTTGTTGATGCTCTTATCGATTTCTAGCGGGAATGAGGCCAAAATTGCGGGCTGCCTTGTACACACGCCGCGATCATACGTGAATTGGATATCGCACTCTCACCAGTTGCTGTTCTTTCTTGTCTTGGCGAGAAGATCGCGGGCTGTCCATGTCTACGATGCCGTTGCCCCGGAAGACAGGGGCAGCTCATCGCTAAGTCGTCGGGCTTGTTTTTAGTACAGCGAACTTAGCATAGAAGGTGCTCCGTACAGCGGTTAAAATCTCACACTTTCTTCCTTTTTGTACCCTAGTGGGCACCCTAATAAGAAAGCTACTTTATAGGCAGAGGTTAAGTTACTACAGGGATTCTTGAGCATAGTGAAGATAAAATAAAGTTATATGAAATCCTTCCATATAAGGGCCAGGTTACGAGTCGCGTGTACTCTTCTCACTTGACTAGTGTATAAAGAAGACTAATCCTCTCAAAGAAGTAGAGATTAAAGCAGCATCTTAACCATAACGCATCTTAACCATAACGCAACTGTCAACAGTCTACCATACAGTCTGCACGCCTATTACATTCATCTTTAAAAAGCCACAAAACAGCATTTCATTAGCACAATGAAGTACTCTGTCGCTCTCGTGCCTGTCTTTGTCGCCGTCTCCCTCGCCGGTCCTATCGAAACTCGTCAGGAGAAGAAGCCATTCGTCGAGGTCCCTGATTTTGACTTGTGGGTGAAACAGTGCAGCAAGGGCCCGAACTCAAGAACCTCGGAAGTTTGCAAAGGGACTCACCTCTACTGCGCTGGGAAATGGTATAAAAAGGAAGGCGAGCCCTTTGGTAGCGCTCAGGATTGTTTCCGCTCGCGAGCAACGCCTGCCTTCCGGGAGCCTGCCCCAGCTGGAAAGTTGGATGATTTGTGCGCTGGTTGGAGCAAAAATTGGCAGGATTTATGGATGAAGACATCCGAAGCATGTCTCGGCACCAACGAATACTGCAACCAAAAGATTTACGAGAAGGATGGCGAGCCCTTTGATAGCCCTGAAGCTTGTATCGACTCCCGAAAGGCCGCCAAGTCCGGCGCCAACCCGGAAGTGAGCAAGGGGGGCGATATTCGACAGGATGCAGCTAAATTCTGTGCTGAGAACCAGCTTGGCCTATCAAAGGCCGCTTGCGATATTCAGGTTGCGCAGTGTGCTTCCGAGAACAAAGATGCCACGAGCTTTGATGTTATCGCCAAGTGCGTGGAGTCCCGCAACTAATTTGCTCTGGATTACCTCGGGCCCACTGTAGCCAGAATAGGAGAGCTGCTAGTGTGATCACAAGCGCGGTATCAACTGTTTGACGGTCGAGGAAGGAAGCTCATAGGTTTCATCCTCGGCCGAGAATGGATACAGCAATCATTCTAGCCATTCGGTAAAGATGGACTTGCTTTGCAGCATATTATTACTTTCTTAGGTCAACGTTAGTATCCATTGGCTTGCCATTTGGCTATCCAGCATAGGGACCTACATTAAACAATTTGATTTCAGTTTTATAACGGGTGTTAGAAGACTAACTAGTGAACTGAATAGAGACCATACTGTTTTAAAAATAGGTCCTAAAAACCTTTCCGCCTAACATAAGACTTCCGTAGTCCATGCCCTAAGCGTTAGTTAGTAGTACAGGTCGGGGCTTTTCGACATTCATGATGAGCCGGATAGATTTGCCCGCGCTTTGGGCGGGTATGCCACAATGAATGAAATTGAGATGAGCCTGGATACGTTCATCGAGCGAAAAGATGGCCATTACTACGTCACATTGGACTATGCAAGCGGCAACGAGACCAGGGTCAGGCTAGACAAGACGATGGTTAGGCAGAAAGCCATCGTAGGTCGCGGCACTATGTGCTACGACACCGAAAATAGTAACGTTGCTAATTTCTCCTGGGTATCGAATAAGCGAAAGCCAGAGGTGGAACAGCCGAAGCTGGGAGACACGAGGGGTGTCAAGTGGGATGGCAAGAGTCGGGGCACATCGCCAGATCACCACCATTGCAGAGATACGGGAGGGCCTGGAGTTTCGGGATCATGACAGTCATCGATTCTGGAACTAAGATGTTCACTTTGACGATTCGTCGTTTGCTTCGCTCGATTGATTGTAAGCTTGCCCGCGCGACCCGCTTCAGCTGAACGAGCCAGGTATCTACAGAAAAGGCGTTACAGAATCGCTACAAAACATTCGTGCGGCTGCTAACTTGAGTTTCAGGAGTAGGGGCAAGAGACTAGTGAAAGCTTGCCATACCTCTTACCGCTGAGTAGGAAATTGTGCTTCCTGTACAGGGAGAGTTGTTCAAAGAGGCGTGTAGTACTGATTTTTGAACTAATGATGAGCTAGACACCGGCTACTATAGTAAATCGACCGGCTGCCTTTTGATGTCTTGAGCTGTACAAAAACCAATCTGACTGTACAGGGATAGTTGGATTGCGACAGAATACCCTTACGTTTTAGCAGCTGTGCTATGTTCGTATACATAATCTTCAAGCTTAAACCCACGAAGTGATGTCCATATCTCGTCCATCTCTGGCCGAAGCAGGTTGACTAGCGTACAGCCATGGGTGCTGTGACCGTAACTTTGGTAACAGCTCTGCTCCGAACACCATCTCGGTGATTGGAAACCCATCACCACCTGCTTTGATGCTTCCAAACTACGACCATCAAAGGGCGTAACCGACGAAACATCTCCAACTTTGTGCTTTTTCCGCTCCCTTATGATCGAACCTAACAACATGCAGCAACACGCATCGCTACAACCTCGTTTTCCCTTTTCAAGATCGGGCTGTAAACGGTTAATCGATCCAAGTAATTTCTTGGTTGCCCGCTGTCTTTCGCTGTCTAGATTTTCTGAACAATATCAATACAAGTTCATGAATAAACAGTACCAGGCAAGCACACATACCAATAAGCTGCTGTGGTAGCGGCAGCGTGTCCGCTTGGAATGGACTTTTGCTGTGTTTCAGGACTATTTCCGTCATCTTTTTGAAGATATTTTTTTCCTTAAATACCAACGATATGGCCAGCCACAAAAGGGTGGTCTCTCCATACGCGTTTGGAAGATCGCCTTTCAATGCTTCAATCCAACATGTGGCGAACACTTCAAACCTTTCGTGACATTCATAGTAGTCCACGAGAACTGCGAGCTTACCAAGAGTGTCGATGCTAACAGAATCGGGCACTTGTCGATTATGTCCATGCACTATATTCAAGAAGATGAGGAAGGTGTTCCTATCCCATTGTTCTGTACGCAACACATCACATGTTGTCCCATCTTCTAGCGATAATTGATCTTTGACTGTGCCGTGGTAGGCACTGCTCAAGCGTCGACGGACTTGACCTGATGCCAATCTTAGATGGCTACAGGATATGCGAAACCACGCCGCGTTTTGTTCGTCATCTTTCTCTGGTTCTAACGGGCCAAGAGAATGTTGCTCGTTCGATCCGTCTGTATTGATTGATGGGTTGGCATAATCTTCGGCGAAATCTCTCTGGTCCTCGTTGTATGCTAGGGTGAGCCCCTGCAAAGTATTGACGCTTTCTCCTAGTCGTGGCGAGGACGGTCCTTGTTCGTGAATAATTGCACTGTCTGTTGGCACGGTATCTGGCTTTTGATTCTGGGGCAACCCACGTCGACGCATTCGTCGCCTCTCCGCCGCATTTGTCTTTTTCTTCCCCTCAGAGGGGCCAAGAACAATGCCCGCCCCTGATCCCTGATCGTTATGGGGCTTAGCACAATGCCCGCCAGCAATTCTTGATCGTTCGGGTCCTGAATGACTACGATCAAGTCACCGATGGGATCGAGAACTGTCATATTCGTATGCATCTTGAAAGTAGTGGTTTGTAGCTAGTTGTAAGCTTCCAAAAGTAGCAACTGGGCATTTGTAGGGATGGCCAACCTCACGCGTGAGCTTTGTGCGGAGAAACAAGCCATTGGGCTTGACCTACGTCACGAGCCCGCCAAACCCTTCATTGCAATGTCTCACCGAAATGGAGCCGCTCGAGGGCACAAGGACGAGACGTTTCGCCGGTCCTACTGCTGAGAGTGCGGGTTCCGACGCTCCCTATTGGCTGATACCGCCGCAATCGGATCATAAAACTCATAGATTTTATAGATATTGTGGGTTACGAGGTCACTCATTTTGTTTTACTTGTACGGAATTTATTACGGCGCATGTGCATTGTATTTTGTGCTGCTTCGATACTTGAATCATAGGTGGTGCAAACGGGAAAATCCACCTCGCGAGATTCAGCTATGACGAAGTTGTAAGCGGGGGAGCAGATCCGGAGTGAGGCAAAAATATAGCTGAGAAAGTACACATTCCAAATTTGAGATCGTTCACAGTGTGCAGAAGCTTTTTCGTACTATATGGTCATAGCTGCATCTTTCAAAGACTGCAAGTCAAGCGACGAATCTGATTATGCGCAGAACCATATACTTTGGACTATAATAGGCATTTCATCATACCATGAAGCCGCATCCACGGCGAGCATGACTAGCGACACTTCGGTCGCTGTAGATAGGACTCCGAACACTTGGGGAATACCCCCCAAGCTAGTTAGTCATCGATAATAAACAACGCGATATGCGGGCTGATGGGGGTGGAAAGACGAAGCGGAAGCGATCAAAGAACGACAAGGGATAAAGTGGAAGAGATGGTGCGAACAGTTCAACATGTACCTAAGCATAGCTAGTGAGCCCTACTGGCTGGAAGCCACCGGGCGTAATAAAACAATGAATGAATGTACAACTACGCGTGCTTCCCTTCCTGTCATCACTTACGTGCATGTGTCTCACACGGCATAACCACACTACCTGTCAAGAAGCTGGCGGGCAGAAAAAGAAGCAACGAATTGAAGAAGAAGTGGGCAAGGGCAGAGCCGCCATCGGCTGAAGCGATAAGCTGCCAGCACAGCCAGAAAGCCACTCATGCGCGAGCATGATACGCTGATGGTGCTAGTGACGGCGGTGGTCAGGAACTGGAGCAGCCATAGACGCACGAACGCATCAGCCGGGGCTGTTAGGCCAGAAAGCAGCAACAAGACGAAAGCCACTGGCTAGAGTTTTGAAATAATGGTTGCGTAGAAAGCAGACAATAAGCAGTAAAGAGAAGCGGAACTCAAATGAAACGACAGAAGACACTACCCTCTGACAGCTCACAGTATTTACCAAAAGGGGAAGAAGAGATAGAAAGTGGACGGATACAAAATTCCACAAGCGGACGAAAAGATCAGGAAGTCGCCGCGCTTGCCCGAGGCGCCCCTAAGCCTGGTACAGGCATTAGGCAGAATTTGACTACATAACAAAATAGAGGAAATAGTTCGCCAACTCAGCACCATCATCATCGACAGCATCAACTATCGATCGTCATCGCAGCACACGAACCGAAAACAGGAACGGCCAGATCAAAATAGACATACACGAAGATTCAAAGGCATACACAACCAAGGACTTCCACACGGTGATCTTCCCGGTGTTACTGGTTGTGTGAGAGGGGGAAGTGGAGTAATTGGAGTGGTTTCCTCTATTTCCTCGTCTTTGTCGTCTTCTTCTCTGTCTTGATCATCATCTTCCTGCGTCCTGGTCTATCATGGTTGCTTGTGTGGCTTCCATGATTTAGCTCGCTGTTGGGAGAGCTCACATCTCCCGTACGCAGCTTTGCCTTGCTGGACGGCATAGCTATGTTCAGTCTTAGAGAGTGCTCGTCTGCCATATGCTGTACGTTTTGTGAAGGCAAAACATTCTGGGATCCTGCATCGCGCGGGCCAAAGCAGCCTACGCATCTCGGGTGGGCTTCACAGTTTTCCAGGTCGTGGCTGCGGCTGCCGCAGTTGCCGCAAACCTTTGGTTTCTGACATTGTGTGCGTGGGTGAAAAGCCAACACGTGTTGCATAGAGTGAGACGCTGGGGTCTTGTGGGCTGGAAGGAGAGGTCGCCGAGGCCGAGAAGGCGGAAGCGACTCTTTAGTGGCTGGCCGAAGTGAATGACAAGTGTTGTTGTAGGGCCACCCATGCCAGTGCTTTTCCATTGGGTTAGGTGAAGCCCAGTCTGTTCCTTAATGGCTTCCTCAACGGTAGACTTGTAGTCTAGTTCTGTGCCGTCCCACGCTGTGATCGTCCTTGCAAAAGTCTTGACGAGATAGGTGTGCCATTCGGTGTCTTTTTCCGCGATTTCGAGCCCAACTAGCGGGCCGTATTGTTACTGGTTTTGCAGAGTCTTCCGTTAGATTTCCGCGGTGCGTGGTAGTAGAGCAAACCCAGTGTTAGTAGGTTTAATATTCAGGACGTCAGCTAGCTAAAGGTGAAGCCTGTCGCGGATCGCTAGTTGGATCTGGAGACCCTTATCGAAAAAGGTCGAGTCCTTTTAGAGGCGGATAAGAACCCTCTTGTCGTTCCTTGGCGCCCGCGGTCTTCTCGGTACATTGGGCGTGATTTTGCGGTTTCCGGGCTGCGGCTCGTGCGCGGCGCGTGCAATGCCTGCAAAATTCGATGTTTTCTCAGGAGGTGGTGCGCGTGAGCGATTTTCCGTGCCGCCGAAAGTGGCAGTGTGGCCAGGGGCTGGCGATTCCTCACCACAGGAGGCAGCCGACCAGTGTTGAAGGAGGGTTGTTCGAAGGTATTGCGATTGCCTGCGAATACGCGCGTAGGATGCCGGCGCGTGTATCAAGTTGGTCTTGGGCTTCTGCGATCAGAACCTCAGTGTCGGCGAGAGGGTCGTCGGTCCCTTTGGTCCTCAGTTGCACGCGGTGCGGAGGGTTTCTTGTTGAGCAGTTGTTTTCGCTTTTCGGCTGGCGGTCGTATAGACTGCTGCCGAACTGGGTTGCGGCTCCCGGTGAAGGGGCGGGTGCGCACTGGGATGCTGTCGCGGGTGATGACTCTCTGTGTGCTATCTAACGAGTTGGGGTTCACGGAGGCGTCACGTCGCGGCGCATCGCCAGCGCTTACGTCATTTGGTGGCGCAGGCGCCATGCCGTTGGGCGTGCGGTTCAAAGGTTTCTGCAAGTTTATTATAATTCATTCCGCTATCTTTCTGGTCTAAAAACGCGTGTGGTGCCGCTACCTGAACAAGTGTCATAAATTCTACCACCCTCAGTGGATTTAGAGAATAACTAGTATATATGAATTGCTAAATTAAGGCAGTTAATTATGGTTATACTATAACTATTCAATAGAGGTGGTTAGCTGTATATTAGCGCTGCAGAATTTGCCTGCAGTTATCTACGGCCCACCTAGTGCCTGAACAGACGTTATGACTTCTGCCGCCTACAATACAGTCAATGTACAAGGGGTAGACAGGCAAGCATTAACAGATGCATGCGCTCTGCTTAGGGCTGCTATTATGAAAACGAGGCGAGACGAAGGACAGATCGTTGACGTGGTCCTTGTTGGAGATTTCAACAGACATGATCATCTGTGGGGAGGTGAAGATGTGTCGCTGATCAGACAGGGAGAGGCGGACGAAATTGTTGATCTTATGAGCGACTATAGTCTGAACAGTCTGCTCCCCAGAGGAACAAAAACCTGGCAAGGAGGAGAGTACGAATCGACGGTTGATTTAGTTCTGGCTTCCGAGGGGTTAGTTAAAAACCTCGTCAGCTGCAGGACGTGTAGCACGGAACATGGGTCGGACCACAGAACCATCGAGACCATATTCGAAACCACGACAACTCGGGCACACGAACAGGAGAGACTACTGCTGAAAAATGCGCCTTGGAAGGAGATACGGGCGAGGATAGCGGCGAACTTAAAGGACGCGACCAGTGGAAGCGTACAGGAGAGGATGGATGCGCTAGTGTCAGTAGTGTTGGAAGCGGTGCACGCACTCACACCAAAATCACGACCGTCACCGTATGCGAAGAGATGGTGGACATCGGATTTAACACAACTGCGGCGGGTGTACACGTACTGGCGGAACCGTGCAAGAGCAATGAGACGCGCCGGCTGTGCTGATCACGATATCGATGACACAGCCAAAGCAGCAGCTAAGCAGTACCATGATGCCATCCGACAGCAGAAGAAGTTACACTGGGAGAATTTTCTGGCAGATCACGACAATATCTGGCGAGCTGCCAGTTATCTCAAATCGGGCAAGGAAGCGGCGTTCGGAAAGGTGCCGCGGCTCACTCGAGCTGATGGCACTCGTACAAGCTCCAATGCAGAGCAAGCGGAGGAGCTCCTGACTACCTTCTTCCCGCCACTACCGCAGCATATTGATGAGGAAAACGACCGTCCACTGCGGAACGCAGTGCCTATGCCGGATCTGACGTTGGAGGAAGTGCAGCGTCAGTTAATGGCGGCCAAATCGTGGAAGGCGCCAGGTCAAGACGGACTACCAATGGTGGTCTGGCAGCAGGTCTGGCCAGTGATCCAGAATCAGATTTTGACCTTGTTCCAGGCCTCTCTCGACGAGGGCGTCTTGCCGCATCAATGGCGACACGCGAAGATCATCCCGCTCAAGAAAAGCGACAAAGAAGACTACGGCATTGCAGGGGCCTGGCGGCCGATATCATTGCTGTGCACACTAGGCAAAGTACTAGAATCTGTCATTGCTGAAAGAATTTCCTACGCGGTGGAGACGTTTGGTTTGCTTCCCACCAATCACTTTGGAGGGCGCAAGCAACGTTCGGCAGAGCAAGCACTTGTGCTGTTGCAAGAACAAATTTATGCAGCCTGGAGAGGAGGACGAGTACTAAGCCTCGTCAGTTTTGACGTGAAGGGTGCATACAATGGCGTGTTCAAGGATCGACTGCTTCAGAGGATGAGAGCAAGGCCGGAGAAGATGGTCCGGTGGATTGGAGCTTTCTGCTCTGACAGGACGGCATCGATTCAGGTCAACGGACAAGAGTCTGATGTGCAAGCATTGGACCAGGCTGGACTGCCGCAGGGATCGCCTTTGTCTCCTGTCGCGTATCTCTTTTTTAATGCGGATCTGGTCCAGCGGCGGATCGACGCCAATGGAGGCGCAATCGCTTTTATTGACGACTTCACAGCCTGGGTCACCGGGCCTACGGCGCAAAGCAACCTGGAGGGAATTCGGTCGATTGTTGAGCATGCAGAGGATTGGGAACGACGGAGCGGAGCGACGTTCAACGCGAAGAAAACGGCGGTCATGCACTTTACTCGCAATGCGCGCAAAGCCGACACAACGCCCATCGTGATCAAAGGACAGTCGGTGGAGCCCAAAGAACATACTAAGATCTTAGGCGTGATCATGGACGCTCGGCTCAAATTTCAACAACATATTCCAGACGCCGCGTCCAAGGCCATGGAAGCAGCTATGGAACTGAAGAGACTACGAGGATTATCAGCAAGAACGGCAAGGCAGTTATTTACAGCTACGGTGACTCCAGTAGTCGACTATGCCTCCAATGTCTGGATGCACGCCTACAAAGATAAGCTAATGGGACAAATCAATCGCGTCCAGAGAGCGGGAGCGCAAGCTATCGTGGGCACATTCATGACCGTAGCAACATCCGTGGCGGAGGCGGAAGCACACATCGTGAGCGCGCGGGAGCGGTTCTGGAAGCGGGCGATCAAGATGTGGATAGAGGTGCATACACTGCCCGGAACGAATCCACTCAGCAGAATTACGAAACGGATTAAAAAGTTCTATACGTGCTTTCGATCACCTCTACATCAGGTGGCGGAAAGGTTGAAAGGCATACCACTCTGGCAGATGGAGACCATCACCCCGGTTCTGGTGGAACCTTGGAGGGCCCGCCTGAAGACAGTGATGGATAAACCGACCGATGAAGTATGCGCAGGGTGGACACTAGCTGTTGCGGTGAGCAGCTCGGCGAGGAACGGCATGGTGGGAGTTGGTGGGGTCATTTACAGCAGGAATATGGAACGCAGCCAGTCCAAGCAGGAAGTCTTCTCTTTCACGCTTGGACCGAGATCAGAGCAAAATCCGTTTTCAGGGGAGTTGGCGGCTATAGCATATGCGTTGCGGAAATTACCCGACAGCAATCGCCAAAATATCGCAGTTTTTTCGCGCAACAAGGGAGCGGTGGCAGCGCTGAGTCGGCCCTATCAGCAATCGGGACAAGAATTCATCACATGCATCTACGACTCGGTAGAGAAGCTGGCCAGCGAAGAAAACACCGTTTCTGTAGGATGGGACTCGCCGAGCGAGAACAAGCTGTTGCAAGCGGCCAAGAGACAAGCAAAAACGGCCACGCAGCAGGGTGCTGTCCCTGAGGTTCCATTCCCAGTGATGAAGACTACGACATTGAACAACGAGCGACGAAGTCTAAGACGTGAACGATGCATACCTGAAGGAGTTGGACGTTTCTCCAAGAAGATAGATGCGGCGCTACCAGGAAGCCACACACGCGAGATCTATGAGGAATGGTCATGGAGGGAGCGCTCGACGCTCGCTCAGTTGAGGACAGACATGGCAAGATTGAACGGCTATCTGCATCGAATCAAAGCAGTGCCTTCGGAGCAATGCGCGTGTGGACAGGCGAGGGAAACGGTCAAACATTTTCTTTTACAGTGCCCGCAATGGGATGAGCAGCGAAAAGAGTTACGAGCAAGCACAAGCACGAGATGGGATGATTTGTCACACCGACTAGGAGGAAAGTCGGCATCAGACGGACCGAAATGGAAACCAGACATGGGAGCAATTCGAGCAACGATACAATTCACACTCGCCACAGGACGGTTCGACAATTGACAAGCAAAGAACTACGATAGCCTTTTCATCAGACCACGAAGCCACGTTCGCGGCGAGCATGACTAGCGACGCTTCGGTCGCTGTGGATAGGACGCCGAACACTTGGGGAATAGCCCCCAAGCTAGTTAGTCATTGATAATAAATCACGCAGAATGTTGGATGCTGGGGATGAAAAGACGAAGTGGAGCGAACAGAGAACGACAGAGATGAAGTGGAAGGGATGAGGCAAGTGGCCTGAAATGTATCTATGAATAGCTAGTGAGCCCTATTGGCTGGAAGCCACCGGGCGTAATAAAACAATGAATGAATGAATACAGTCAATTCTTGATGGTTTAGAGAACAACTAGTGCATACGAATAGCTGAATCAAGGCAATCAATCGAGTTTACATGTAATCCGATTAATGGATGCAACTAATGGTAATTTGGTGCTGCAGAATTCTCCTGCAGTTTCGGCAGCGACATAATTAGCAAACTTCATCTCGCAAGAGTTATAACTGCCAAAGTGAAAATGATGATTCTAACGGTGCACTGTAAAGCATGCCAGACTGACATTGTCATCACAGTGTCACCACTGCCCACTGTAAAGCCTATGGAATATCATATCTACGGGACGGCAGATCCGCAACGCAGTACCCATAAGCCCGCGGGCGCCATGCACGGTGTGCACGCGAGGGCGCTGCTGGTATCCCGCAGCTTACGCTCGAGATAAACCAGGCCTGCGGAAACTATATCCCACCGATTAGGCTGGAACGCCAGCAAGCCAGCCTGGTCCCAGCAAGTCTCGACCGTCACCAAACTCTGCCTTCCCTCTTGGTCAAAGTGGTAAAGATGGGGGCTGCCATCGAGGAGCTGCAGCGCCTCGGTCACGGCCGCTCTGTCGTACGGGACGTGACCTGCGCCCATATGCAGCAACTCAAGCCACACTGGTGGCTTATTGTGATCAACAAGTACTTCAGAACCGTCCTCTTCCACTTCAACGATATTATAGGCAGACATATGAGCCAGGTACAGAGAGGCGATCTCGCTCGTTTCCGTTTGGTTTGAAACTGGGCCGAATGCGCCTTTTTCGATGAATTTTTCAGCCATAGTCTGGTCGGATTCTTCAATATCTTGGTTGTTAAGCGTTCGAGCGCGAGCCACCTCTCCCATTAGAACTAGTCCTGCGTTGGCATCGATCATGTTCTCCATGCTCTCGGCAAACTTGTTACAGGACTTTAACACCTTGGTTTCTAAGTTTTTATCCGAGGGAGGCTCTACCTCAACCGTCTCGCACAGTTCTGAAATCTGATTAAGGCCGTCAATTGCCTGCTGCTGCTGCTTCTGCTCCGCAGCAGGCGCGTCTTTACGGCGCTGGCACGCCGCATCAATGACGTCCGGATGTCTTGGGTTGTCGCTCCTGAAAAGACAAATTAACCATAGCTTAAGCTCGTTGCCGTCGATCTCGGGTACATTCTTTCCTCCAATGGCCTCCTGAAGGCCTGCCATCGCCTCATCAAACCATGCTGTGGCTTTGCCAACTGGTCTGTCCCAATTTTTGATCGCTGCCAGGATATCCTGAGCATAAGGCGAAAGGGTCGCAAACGCCACCATGGCTCCGCCTCGTCCGTTGAGGCGGAGCTTTGGGTACTTCGACGGTTTCCTGGTCGCGGTTGTGCCGGCTAGGCACTGTATGTCACGCTTCTTTATGCATGACTTGCGACGCGGATAGATTCGCCCTTGCTTCTTGCGAGGCCCGAGTGGGTTGCCCGGTGTTCCAGGCACGCCGCCCTGCTTCGGGGAATGGGGCCTGGTCAGCTCAGGCAGACCGCCAGGCATGTTGCGCGATGGACCGGTGGGGTTTCCGCTGGGAGTGTTGAAGGCGCCCGCCAAGCCCCAGGTCTGTAACCCATTTTGGACCAGATCGAGAAGCTCGTGGGCTGATTTTGAGCGAGGCTTCGGAGGGCGCCGGGCTTGCATGGTGGCCGAATCTGCAATGGCTGTCCCAGCCACGACAAGGAGAGTAAGTAAGGCGACTTTCATGTTAAGTAAGTAATGAATAAGAAATCAAATCTGGTTAAGAGAAGTAAAGTTTTTAAATAGAGTGTAGTTGACAGTCTATTAAGCTGAGTAAGTTGTTCGTGAGGATAAAGATACGGTGTACTATGAGATATATATATACTTTTATAGAATCACGCTGCTCTATACTGAGGGGTTAAACTGAAGCCCAAACATTTATCTAATAAGTAGTGCTATTTACACAATAAAGCTTTCTACTTAACGCACGACCTTGGCACTTAAAAATTTGTAGGCTAAAACACTATATGATAAGTACCTTTTCAGTATTATTTCCATCAAAATCTCAGTATTTATCGCAATATTATCAGTACATTTCTCTTGAAAAATAATAGAATCTTGGAAGTCATAGTAACTTTCTCGTATTTAGTGGAGCTACCTATGAATTCTAAGTATCAAGATCATGCGTTGAGCAAAAAGCTCTCGTGTAAGTACCACCACTCTATTTAAATAATGTTGCCACTTTTTCGGTATTACTCGTCGCAATGTTAAGCCGACAGTTGCGGCTTTCGCTCTTGAATCGTAAATCTCTGTAAATTGAAGCTCAGTCGTAGTAGTGTCGCGCACCTCTTGGCAGCTACTTGCCAGAATACACAAGTTACCCATCTTACCCAGTAACCCTTATGAACTGTCGAACCACAAGCATTCAGCCATCGCGGACCGCGCTAGGGCTAAGATGGTCTATCTGAATATACCCTACTGCACTTGACTCCCAATACATTGCCTTACATCTTGCTGTTATAACAGCATATCAGCGTAACTGAGGTGTTGTATACCAGCGGCAAATAAGCTATATGTTCATTATGTAACTATTCCCGTACAGCTCTGCTGTCATATCTAGAGATAAGCCGAAACAAACAATTGACAGCTTTCATGTAGTTCAGGTTAAAACAAACATACTTAAAAAGGTGTTACATATCACGACCAGACTCCTACTTTGACTTAGTTAGGCGCCATCTCGACACAAATGTCAGGTTTCTTTTTCATGTATTTCCAATGTAGCCTGGTCTTGTAGGTATCCAGAAGCCGGTCACTTTCATTATACACTGAATCAAGACAGGAGAGCCTCGAAAAAAAAAACCCTTACCTTGGCGCGCCGCCGTCTCCCTTGCCTGTGCTTTCGCTCAGCTTTTCGCCTCAGCCGTGGCGAGCTCGGCGTTTCGGTCCGCCACGCCGAAGCGGTTTCAACTAGTAAATAACCAACCCGTCCGCAAAGGCGGGGCGCTTTTGATAGGCTTATGTCGACAAAAAGTGAAACGATAGGGTTCCAAAGGCTTCCTCTGGCCAGTGAAAGGCAACCAGAGAGGCGGCAAATATAAGGCAGTGGTATATAGCATGGACAGCCGATCAGTACGTTGTTTGTAGACATGAAGCGAAGCTGGGCAGCAGCAAAAGGTTCTGTGCGGGCTGCTGAGCGACCTCAAAAGAGCGTAAAGAGCTGGGCGGGCAAGGGCATGTCGAAGAAACGAGCTTACCACCAAATTTGTGGCTGCAGGCGGCAGCCTTCGCCCTGCTCTGCCAACTGCAGCCATAAAGCTTCTCCCCCCATTTTCTCGATCACCAGGATCTAGTCATGGCTCAAGAATCCAATGGGAATCAAGTTGCGATGTTTCTTAGGAGCAAGAATTGGGCCCGACGATTGTTCTTCTACAAATTGCATTACGCCGGTTCTGCAGCTGTTGGCAAGTGAGAGAGTTCAAGGCGCTGACACTGCTTGTCGTTGAGGTACCGTGCCGAGGTGGAGACCGCTAGGCGACCGCGGCTTTTGGCGGTAGTCGTTTGTCAGTCTCTGGTTTTTTCGGTATACCCTTTCCCCCCCCCTGGACCCTTCAAAAGCCGAGTCCCCAGGACTTTGCCCTGCAGCGCCCGCAGACTTATGGCCCAGAGCCCAAGGTGACCGACCTTCTGCGGCAACGCAACGAGGATTTCTCGTACTGCCAGGGATATATCTTCAAAATTGATATTATAGTACACTAATATTAATACAACGCCTCTTTCTTTCTTACCACTGAGCCTGGTTAATAATACTGTACCGCTATAGCACCTGACCCAGTAGTTTATGTATATGCCAAGGAATGCTGGTTTGAGTTGAAAATGATATCTAGCTAGTGGTTGGGGCTAGAGCCGATTACGGCTTCCGATCGAACGATTCGCATCAGTTGGTGTGCCACTGTCGAGGCCCGCTGAAGATCTTTAACCCTTCGACGGCTGGGCCGATGAGTGGCACGCCGCGCTTTGGTGACTGGCCACCCTCTTCTCGTACCAAGTAAGAGACTTTAATCGCATTAACAAAACTATTTCAAGTGTAAAAGACATCTTTTGATATATCAAATTGATAGTATCTGGCTTTTCATAACCAAGCTAGTTGCCTAAACAATAACTAATAATAAGCGACAACTCTAGGCCGCCGAACACATCGATCCAAGAAAGGGCCATAAAACGGACGAGTACTGTAATTAAAACCTTATTCCTATGGACTATAGCAACCCTGTTCCTATGGAATATAGCTTGCTCTCATGGTCTATAGCCAGATTGTCTATCCATGCGTTATCCGCGTTATCCCGACCAAGTTTACTTTCGTGTATAGCCCACGAGGTGCCTGTGGTGTGTTTTCGGGCCAATTTCCCTTCATCGAGACATTTTAGTACAAGTATATAAACCAGTAATGCTTCCATCTTTAGCAACGATGCAGTAGACTTGCATAATATATCAATTTGCTTTACTCGGTGTCCATCTGAAAAGCCCGTCTTACTTGAGCAGTCTTACGTCTTTTATCAGTCTAACACTCTCGCTGCCTAGAAAGGTAAAGATGCTGTGGCTGCCTTGGTCCTCCCTCGGATGCGTGGCGGCATTCTTCGCCGTCCTAGACGTATGCCAGGCGCACAATCCAAAGGACAACCCCGACTACTACGTTTTCCGTGGAGAGAGCGTTGATATTTGCGCAAATGGCCCTCTTAACCCGCCTTGTACTACGGTCGAAGCCCCTAACGGCCGTTGCGGTAGGTTTCGTCATTCCGCCTAAGTTTCTATTGACTAATGCGCTGGATTTAAGTCGCCATACCACAAGAGTATAAGAACATGGTATCTGGCGTAAGGGCAAACAAGACTACTAGTATCTGCCGCTTTTATCTGTAAGCGCTTATTTCTACTGGCTTCGTTACAGGGAGAACTAATATGACTTAAAACTATTGTAGAGAGCCAGAGTGCAAGGGCGAGTACTTCGAAGCTGGTACTGATGCTGTTGACCTCTACACGGCGCGTCCTGAGTTTAATGATAAGGTAGCTTCCTTTATTTGCGACACGGCGAACCCAATAGCGGCACCTAAGTCCCGGGAATGGACGTTTAAGCGCCAGAAGCAATTATGCACTCGTTTAGAGACGCTGTCACTTCAATTCAAGCTAGCTAACAACATTGGATCCGGGACGTACGACAAGATCAAATTAGGTTTTGAGGACGCCGGACAAAAGGTACACGTCATCACAGAAGGCCCTTCCCCCGGTTACGAGGTTTCGCAGGATATCAATATACAGGACGTGTTTGGGATGGAAACTGTGGCACTGAGCAAAATTAACAGACTCCGCCTTCTCGATGAGCTAACGGACTGGACATTTGGAGGAGACATGTGGGAAATTACTGGTACGTAAAACATCACCCCACGCTCTCTTGTTTTTTTTTAAAAAGTTTTTTTTAAAGCTAACCCAGTCTAGGATTCACGCTCAGAGGACGATGCGCCAACTCGGGAATGAATATCGCGCTTGAGAAATTTTCCTCCCTTAACAAGTGGTTGCAGGCTCAACCTGACCAGCCGGGACGGTTCCAGCACCATAGGGACTGGGAAGTCTGGGCCGGCGATGTCAAACCCCAAGACTGAGTTACTAAGTCCCTATGCAACCACTTCCAAAGTATGAGGGTGTCAATCTGCATATCGCCGATGCAGACTGGGACAGGAGTCAGCCCTATCAATTAATACAATCGTCGGCAGCAGGTGTCGACGTTCATTAAGGTGGGAAGAAACCCCATTTAAAAAAAGCAGGGGGTGCCGACGAATCCTAGTAAGGAGGGGTGCCGACGTTTTTTTTGGAATAAATAGGAGCAGTATAGTGCCGACAATTCTTTTTACCGAAGAGGTGCCGACGTATTTTTATTCTTAGTAAACATGTGGAATAGTTGGCTTTGCTTTTCCTCCTCTAAGAAGGCCTTCTGGAGATCAAAGTTGGCAATCTTACTTAGATACGCACTGAAAAATCTTTTAAACCTAGGCTCATGCCGCATCATCTGATCGCGGACCGAATCCGTCGCATCACCTAGTAAGATAAGTTTTAGTATTGAAGATTTTAGTGGTATGTGTAAGCTCGGGCATACCATTTGCGGCGTTTAAAGCACCTCTCCGAGTAAATCTAGGCGTCTAAGCTTTCTCGTGGCCAGATTCTAGGCTCTGTCGGCTAATATTATAATTTAGCTTAGAGTAGAGCATCGCCTCGTTGTTGGATAACGTTGCACCATTAATGCGGCGGAAAACAGGGACTTTCAATTTCTCCTTTTTCCAGCGGATTAGCATGTAATCTTGGGGACCCTAAACATCCTTTGAGAGGAGACTATACGCGTCGGTTAGGTAAGCCGCATTAAACGCATGGTTATGTAGGGCTAGTGCCATGATGACCATGATCGCATTAAATATTAGCTTCTTTATAGGCGTGAAGAAAAAAATCGTCCTAACATCCACAATTAGCAGTCGAACAGACGGTAGTGAGGTGGCATACGGGATAGAACACACGGCTTCGGCTTGTTGTCTGCTCCTTTGTGGTGGATAAATTTGATGGCCATGGCCAATACGGGCTTCCCCGTAGCAGGGTGCCGCACAAGCATTAAAAGAATGTCCTCATAGCAGAGAGCTTTAGGACGGCCTCTCTTGATTGTCTCTTGTAGAATTACCTCTCGATCGAAACGATACTAGTGTTGACTTCCCCCTAAGAACAACAATTAGCCGGACTTACCCCGAGTCCCACTATAATGCCGTTACCGTCCGGAACGGTTTGGTCGAAGAACAGGCAACAGCTCCGGGGGCCGGCGCCGGTCTACAGAATCGACAGCACCTTAGCGCCGGACCCCGCCTTGCTCTGGGACACGACCATGGAGGCAACTCCAAGAAGCTGCTTACTTGGACAGGAAGCACAAGCTACGAGGCTACTGAGAAGGCATGGAACTCCGCTGTCGACGCCTACCAATGCTACCTATGCGCACGCCCCTCCGGTAAACTTGCATCACTGAATCAACACCTTGGCTCCCCTATTCACCAGCAGAAGCTCTATCACTGCCCAAATAGGCGCTGCAATCGTGAT
>JAPFSE010000614.1:0-33771 GCA_030777785.1 Beauveria caledonica | reverse complement strand
CTCCTCAGATGGGTAAGGCTGTGTGTTATTGCCAAGTTGGCCGAATGTCGAATCCGCGCTGACGACTTGTGCTTTCCTCGGAAGCTTGGTGAGAGCTCGTTTGGAATCAGACTACGCCGAGCTAGAGACTGGAAATAGGGTCTACCCGACTCACCGAGCCACGACATGTCAGCGTTCCTCTTCCGGGAAATTGGCAGTGACAGGTAGGCTGGCAGCCAACGTTCTGCCGTCCTCAAGGATCTGGCTCCGGTGATATGCCGAGCCTTGTGACATGTCAACGGCAGCGCCGTAATGCAGTCACATTTGACACCAAAAAATCGATTCAGCAAGCTACGTGCCACAATACAATTAGATGTGTCGCACGAAAGTATAATAAAAAAAAAAACCGTTGAAGACATTGTACGGAGTAGATACAGTGGTAGAACTGCCGCGCACAGTAAACACTGCCAGGGTTGCAGGGGTGCACCGCCCGCTCCCTATTAGGCTGCGTAGCCGGAGATACAATTTTCCATGCAGCCAACCAGCCAACCGATGAATGGGATACACAGGACTAATTGATTCTTACACCTTGCAATGACGTTTTATACGCAACGATGACAGGCAATACCGAGCTTCAGGATGTTAATGCCTTGGCAATAAATAACACCCCAATGCGAAGGTTTCTCACACTACTTGCCCTCAAAACCATATCTCGATTTTACAAATGGAACGGCCCCTGTGTCCCCATCTCCAGCAGACTTATTGTGAAGAAGGGCAGCAGGGTCGACCTCACGGAAGCAGCGACCATGGCCTTCGTCGCCGCTCAGACGAAAATTCCAGTGCCCCGTGTACATTGTGCATTTACTCATCGAAACGTTACCTACATTGTCATGGAACGCATACGTGGGGAAACACTACCTGGTGCCTGGTCAAAATTATCTGAGGCGGATGTTGAGCGTATTCTTCTGCAACTGCGAGGTATGCTCGAGGAGCTGCGCGCAATCCCAGCTCCGGGAATTGCAATCGGGAGCTGCGTAGGAGGCTCACTGTGCGATTCTCGTATTCCTCGGCCGGAGCCTAGGTTCGGGCCGTTTCCTTCCACACAGGCATTTCATGAATGGCTGAGAGAAGGGCTTGGGGCAGAAGAAAAGCCACCTTATGTTGATGAGGAGGAGTGGGCCGACCTCAAATATATGATTGCAATGCAAAATCAGGAATGGGAAGCGCCGGTGTTTACTCATGGCGATCTAAACCCATTCAACATCATGATCCGGAATGGAAACATCGAGGCTATCATTGACTGGGAATTCTCGGGCTGGTATCCTCGTTATTGGGAGTATACATCTGTTTGGCTCGGTAATAAGACCAGAATGGCATGGCAACGCATGGCAGAAAAGTTCATTGACCCTTGGTCCAATGAATTGCGAATGGAAGCTATTAGACAGAAGTGGTGGGGTGACTTTTAAACTGGCACTTTGGCTGTGTGGATGGATGACAGATAATTCACTACTTATTTCGTAACTTCTTTTTCTTTCATCAAATCCCAGGTTGGCTTTGGGTCCAACACACGACCTACATCCGAATATCTTCCTGCTGTCGTCTTTTTCTCCACGTAGCGCCTAGCTTCCTGCTCTATTTTGTCCCAGTCCAGCTCTGACGTGCCAACCACGCCGGGTTTCGAATTGGATATTCTCAACAAAGCATCCTCTATCCAGGTCCGACAGCGAAAGCGCGGATCGTCTTGAACCACAGGAGTCTTTCTTAGAATCTCCAAGAGTTGTTCTTTATCTTCGATTTTTGCAATAACCATTCGCGCGAGAAGAGTAGCGGTGGATCTCACATCCTCCAGTTCAACTTCTTCGTATTTCCAGCCTTGCACGGGATGATTTTTAACATGGCAGCGCAAGCCAGGAACCTTTCCCTTGCTCTCGTCTTTAGGGCCAATGAGAAAGCCCCAGTGGTATCTGCTCGTCAGTTAGCGTTCCAAAGAAGAAGAAAGAAGCAGCATAAGAACCGCGGTATGGATGTTGTATTACTTGCGCTCGTTGTTGTTGACGACTCCGCTTGGGTAAAGCGCTATGTAAAGCCTGTCCTTGTTGGAAACCATGACTTCTTTTTTCCTTAGCTCTGTAGTCGCTCCTCTCGGTATTTTGGCCGGGGCACTGCGTCCCTTTATACTCGAGCAAGTGGACTCATACCCCTCAATGCGCCTCCCTAAAGGAATTTCTACAGATGTTTACCCGTAAGATGAAACCCAGCCATGTAAAGGATGACGGTTCTCATCCAATGATTGTTACGAATATGCCAGCCCTTTTTTTAGTAGGACAGGTACGACAGCGCCCCCTCCAATCAGTGGTTGACACACCGCATTTAAGCGCTGGGTGGGCGCCTCGGGCAGATCATGGTTTGCCAGAACTTGCCATCTGAATGAGTCACGCTCTCACTTAAGCTAGGCGGATATACTCTATTGCAGAGCTTGCATGTGCTTGTCAGGACGCGGGCCATGGCTGGCCAATGTGTGCAAAGAGATAGAACAGGAAGTCGCTTGGGTGACGCTTTCTACTGTAGAGATAGCGAGGGTCAGGTTATGTGTACAGCGCGGCCACACTTCTTGCCTGCAAGGCTGTCAACTGGCCGGGGGCGGAGAAGCAACGTATTCCGAAATCAATAAATTAACAAAATCTTTCTAGCTCTGTAGCCACTCCTATCGATATTTTGGCCGCAACACCACTCCCCAACAAGAACTTCTGTAGCTACTTACGCAGAAAATGAAACAAAGCCGTGTAGAAGATGACCCTATTCGATGATTGCTACACATGTGCCATGCCAGCATTTGATATGTATGCGCGGCAGTGTATTGTGACAAGTAGAGCCAGCCGAGCGCATAATCAGCCGGCTGAAAAGTAGAGTAAATAATAAGCGGAAGAAATCCGCCTTACTGAGGCACGCATAGTCTGAGACCGAAATCTAGAAAAGGCGTCTCGGTCGTCCATAAAAAGGGGCATCAAGCGACTTGTCATAAACAGCTTTACTTGTAAGTCTTTGCCGATAATTAGGAAAAGACATTTCCCTTATCTCTGCGTGTCAATCAGGTGTCTTGCCTTGTCCGCAATCAACCTCAACATACTCACGCCTTGACCAAATACACGATGAAGTTTGCTGTTGGCGTTTGCCTTTACGAATGCCCACAACAGCACGCAACACCACTTCGTGGCCGTCGTGCAAGACCCGGTGGATGCAAGTACGTCGACATGCATCACCTGGCAAGATGTTGAGGCGATAGAAGTAGCGCCATAGCTTTTGTGTTCGTGATGAGCGACGACGGTACTGCAATCTCCATTCCCGTGCAAAATGGGGTGACATACATTCGGCCATGAACGGCAGGAATACTCCCGTCGACTATCTGGTCGAGGCGTGTGGAATCAGAATCCGAATTCCATATGGAATATCATGACCAAATCCTGACGCTTCTTCTCCAAGTGTTCGTATTCGCACGAGTTTGATCCAGCCTAATCTTCATACACGAGGTTCTGCGGTCCGGTCTGGCTTGGTAAGATAACCATGCAAGCCGATCAGCTTCGCTTATCAGCAGAGTATATGTTCAAGAAGAAAGTGCATCACTGTGTGATGAAATTCGCAGAGCTTGGTGTAGTTGTGACACCGAAATGCGAGGCGCCACTATCAGCCTGGCTATTCCGTCACGTCAACGCGGGGCTAAATGGGGTTTATAAGCCGGCTTACAGTATATAACTCCTCACTTCACGTCAACAGTCAACTTGCATCTTGCATCTTCACAACAGCAGGGACAATTCTTCAATCACCAAAAATGTCCAGCTTAGATGCTACTGTGGGAACGGCTCCCGTCAGGCCGCTTCTAGACCACATTGTCATACTGGTCGACCACCATACCCTCACTGGCATCGATGAGCGACTCGATGGGCTTTTCATCGTCGCACCTGGCGGCCGCCACGCAGACGGACTGACTTGGAATCGCCTGATTCTCTTTGAAGACGGCGTGTACATTGAGCTCATTGCCTTTTTCGACACTATTGATCCCGAGGTACGGAAGAAGCATCGCTGGGGCTCGCTCCCGGATGGCACCATCATCGACTGGGCCTGCTCGTTGCATGAGGAGAAGGACTTTGCTCGTATCCAAGAGCAAGTATTGAAGGCGCGAAGAGGGTACGCGTATAGCGACCCCGTCCCTGGCGGGCGGGAAAGGCCGGACGGAACGGTGATCAAATGGGCCATCGGGGCAGCGTTGAATCCGGACGGGACGCTCGTGTTCCCAGGTACTCTTCCATTCTGGTGCTTGGATCGGACACCCCGATCGCTTCGTGTCCCTTACGAGAACGCACCAGAGTTGACTGGCCACCCTTCTGGGGCCAAAGGTGTGTCCCGCATCGTGATTGAGGCCCCGGTTGGCGACACCACCCATCTCGGGGAGGTGTACAAGGCGATATATGAGCCAGGGTCTGACAAGTCCGGGGATGATGGATGGCCCTTTCACGCGCCATCTGGAGGTCACGTTGGCCATCAGCGAATACGGGTCGCGGGTAGCTCAGGAGGGCAAGTCATCAAGCTAGCATTAGCAGGAGGACGGGGCAGCCCATCGTTTGTGGAACTACTTCCTGGCCTCATTGTGAAGCTGGAAAGTTAGGAGCTGGGTTCCGAGTCATTAACCTGATTTTCTCATACTTGATGAATCGAACCCTAAACCTTTGCACCCCTTCTAGCGGATCCTGGGCAGTCGTGCCAGCGTCTAGTTACCTTTTTTTTTTTAATCACAACTCCGTGTATACCGTATGAGACCGCGCACAAAGAGGCGGGTTGGATAAATACAGGTTCGAAAGCGATAAAAGTTATTTTCATTTCACCATTCTGATGTGATTGTGATACCTAGCCGCATAGCCACTCTCACAGTGGCTTTGCTACAGCAACGCGTGCTCCACTTAACCCTTTGTCGCCAACGTCCATCACAGCTTCAACCAACCAGCCAGAAAATCCAAGCCTCAATCGTCGTCCACGCACGGTCGCAACGCGCGCCTCTCCCATTCCAGCGAACAACCTTCTTTTCCAACCACGCGCCGCCATGCCCGACAACGAGAATGAGAGTACGCGCGACGACGTGTCGATTGTCGAGGTTGAAATTGGCGCCACCGGGGCCGCAGGCGGCGGCGACGTCGAGATGGAAGGCACCGGGGCCGGCGAGGAGACGCCATACGAAAAGGGCCCCGTCGAGGACGCCGAGGCGAGCGTGATTCAGGAGGAGCCCGCGGCCGAGACGCGCCCCAGCTTCATCGAGTACCTGGCGAGCCCTGTCGTGACGCTGCTGGTTGGGCAGGAGGCGCAGACGGTGCTGACGGCGCATCAGGCGCTCCTGACCAAGAGCCCGTTCTTTGAGCAGCTGTGCCAGAGCTTCGTCGAGGACGGAAGCGTACGTGCCATGCATCCCCGGCGGCGAATGGCTGTCAATGCCCCTCCCCTCCCCCCAACGACGCCTCGTTCCTTGTTCTTGCTGCCCTGTTGCCTAGCCTTGCGCTGACTCTGCATCCTTGTAGCCGCGATCCATTGAGCTTCCCGAGGAGGACTACACCGCCATGGGCAGCTTCCTCGAGTTCCTGTACACGGGCGAGTACTTTCCGCGCAAGGTGCCCGGCCAGCGCGTGCTCGAGCACGACCCGACGGCACCGGGCATCGACGACAACGGCGACCACCTGCTGCGCCACGCGCGCATCTACACAATTGCCGAAAAGTTTGGCATGGAGCTGCTCAAGAAGCTGGCCTCGTCCAAGATCCACTGTATCAACTCGACGGCCCGCGGCGAGCTCGCCTATGCCCGCTACGTCTACGCCAACACCGCGCCCGACGACGCCGCGGTTCGCGCGCCCATTGCCAGCTTCTGGGCCGCCCGCTCTCACGCCCTCCGTGCCGAGGCCGAGAACGAGTTCAAGAGCCTGTGCTTGGAGCACCCGCAGTTTGGTTATGACGTGCTGAGTAAGTTCTTTCTGCTTTTGCGCTTGTGGACGAGGGGGACCGTTGCGGCTTTTGTCTTCGAGAATAAGATTTGCACCATGACAAAACGGCGGGGATCTAGTTGCAAATCGACAATCAGCAGAATTGTGCTAATGTTTCGTGTTCATAGCCCGTGTTTTGGATGATAAGCTCAAGCGGGAGCGAAACGAAAAGATGCACCCCGCTACAACGAGCAGCGGCCGCAAACGCTCACGTCTCAGCCAGAGCTCCCATTAAAATACTTGGATATAGGGTTTTGGAGTGTAAAAATAGAATTAGTGCTGAATTGTTGGGCTAAATTTGCAACGCGCACAATTCCTGCGACATTGTGAGGGGAGAACCCATGTACAGTTACGGACATGATTTCAGGGTTACGAGTCGGCGCTGGCATGACAGGGCTTGGATCTGCGTTACTCTGTAGTTGAATTTCATGTTTACGATCAAAGGTCTTCATACGGTCCCGTTATGAGCTATACAGAGCATCATGAGCTGAGCCCAAGACTGCTCTACGCCCTCTGCGACATCTCGGGTCTTGGAGTTCCGGCCGACACTTACACTACTGCATCCTAAGTCAGCGATGGGGCATGCCGCGGTCATTTACAAGCTTGCGTGCTTTGTCTCCGGTTCTGGCGATATTGCACGCAGTATGGCCTAGCATGTATGCATATGCCAGTCAGACTACCTCATTATCAAGTTGTAACGGATAGCCAAATCAGAAATGACAAGATACGGCCGAAAGAGATTCCTGCAAGATCAGTGGCCGGTTCTTCCGCCTGCAAGTCTACTCATCTTTTCGACAATCTCTGGTACTGCTTTCGGTTGCGAGCGGATCTGGCGATGCAGTAACGGCCGGTGTACTTTATATGTATCACCGAACCTTGAAGCGGACAGGTCTAGATAGCAAGTTCCCGACGGCTTTATTGCGTAGTCTGCAAGGTCGCGGCGTAAAAGAGCGCGTCCCTACTTTATAGAAGGGTATGCGAGCCAAGGCCGTCTGAAGAGGACATATCCTTTGCCGAGCCAATCCTGTTCGTCTTGTTTGTCGCCCTCGGTGCGCGAGGTTTAAGTGGAAAAGATAGCGCCAATCATGGTTTGAATTGTGTGAGCCACAAAACGTCAATACGATCCAAGAAGCCTGTTCGGGCGCACTCCGCATTGCGCCCGTCAGCTTGAAGAAGATTCATGGAAAGCGGCCAGGCCCGAGTCGAAGAGAAGATAAACAAAGATATTACGAGCGGTGCAGAAAGCGTCTGCAAGTATCGTTGCAGTGAAAAAGTATCCGTATGTTGGCGGCGGTACGAATAAAGAGCGTTGATGTCTCAGGAAGGCTGCATGACTGCTGAACTGGTTAGCCTGTGGTCGGCCTGCGTCATGGCTCTTATCCGATGCTTTTCAGTGGCCCTGCGGCCTACCAACGTTAGCAGCTGGCCGAGCCTGGCCGCCTGTGCTAGTAATACCGTCGTCGTGGTATCTCAGCCAGTCCTTCTACGTCCGGTTTCAGATCCGTAGCGAGCCCTACGGCTCTCGGCACGAGCGACGTCATTGGCGCCTCTCCATAAATTGCCGGTTCTGGGATCAGGCCGTAAAACCAGTGTCGCACATCTTGGGAGGTCAACTGTTATCAGTCGCAGTCGTTGCCTGCCGAGGAACAGCAAGCTAATTTCGGGCTGAAGGATCATGTACCGGAGGGGGAATTATTATATGATATGCATCGGCTGTCCGAGAAAAGACAATTCCACGGAAAAGTCGGCTATACGGAAAGGAGGGGGGGCGAGGGACTAGTGAGCGGCGGATTTACGGCTGTTGCAGTTGCGGCGGATTTGGCGGAGGGCTTGTCGATGGCGTATTTTTCTTGGTCGGCTGCCGTATGAACATTGCCGGGTACGGGAACCAGGCAAAGGCAAACTGCGTCCTGTAGCCTGATTAGTGCCCCGCGTTTTCAGATGCTGGTTAGCCAAATGGCAACTTATCGTTGTTGGCAGGACGCGTATGCCGTTGTCTCCGGCGGAGATAGAATGAGAATAAGCGGTGGGCAGGCACCAGACAGCTGTCTCGGCATTCGCAGGCTGACAGTCTCCATGGATCATGGGCAATACGGCAAGGTTCTCCAGGTAAGTAGACCTTCCCCCCCTTGGTAACTACTTTCTACCTGATCACAGTCATTTTTGCATTAACCAGCTTCCGCATTGGAGACTTGGATTGTGGCTTTGTCTGGGCATCGGAACTTTTTATCAGATTGCTTGGCATCGCCAGTAGTTGGCCCATGGCCAGAGGCCGCTAAAAAAGCCAAGACCAGAGAGGGGACTTGTGGCCCACGGGGCTGAATTGCGGTGCAGTCGACGGATGCAGGATTGACAATATCGTAATGTGCATTCTACTGGCCAATATGAGTCGGCGAATGCAGACAGGTCGGAGTACGAAACCAGCAGGCCATGGCTGGAGGGGAGGACCAGGGGCCCTCATTGGTGGCATGGATGGTGGTGAACAAATGCCGCCTGAATCGGGCTGAACGGCACACATCAGTGGGCCTGACTGCCGACTCGATGATCAGTCGGATGCACGTTGGTGATTGATGTGATGGCTGATGCTCAAAGAGATGCAACAAGAAGAGTTTGGAATATCTTGAACCGCGAGCGTTGCCGGCTTGTCTGCCAGATCAGGTGTCGGGTTCTGGGTTCTGACTGCCAGCTGGTAGACTGCAAACGCCGTAGGTAGCTTCATCTAGAAGCGCATATTCGTAGCCTCACTTTTCCCTCTCTCCTACATGCAATCCATCTTTAGATATGAGCACGACAATATCGCAGGCTTGCAGCGAACCAGCGAAAGAGCTAATTAATCACTTGTTAGCGCTCATCACGCACGCGCCCTGATTTTAGTGTCAACGAAACCCTATAATAAGGCAAAGAGTGTCTTCATGCTTCAGAGCCAAAACCGAAGCCCCGCCAGCTGCACTCAGGTGGCCGTGAATGGTCTAGGGCGGGGAGGGTTTGTGGAGACACTTGGGACACTCAGATAACTAGCTGGCCCGACAGGGTTTCGGGCCTTTGTGTGTCCAGAGAGCCAGGCCCGTCCTGTCAGCGCGGCTGCGGATGACAGATATGGCGAATGCAAGAGGAGTGCTGCCAGTCGACCAGACAGGCTTCGCATCGGACGAGGGGAATCAAGAATTACCAAAGACGGGCAAATTCGACAAGATGCGCATCCCAATCACACCTTGCACCACTGACCACAACCTTGGCCCGCACGCCCGCTCGCACAACGCCACCATCCAGCCCAACGCATTGGCTTCCCACAATGCGCTCCTCGGACACACTCTGGCGCACAACATCTCGGATAGTCGGCAGCGGACCCAATCGGCTCCTCCCGCCCACAAGACTCCGAACGGCATTCCACGGTACCCTCGTCTCGCGCCAGGTGCCGTTTATCCGTGCTAGGCCTGTCTCGCACCACTCAGGCTCTGCATGCTGCCCGTCTTTGTCCCCTTGCTCTCACTCTTGCGGGGTCTCGGAACGCATCGCAACTTTCTCGGCGGCCCTCTCCAAAGGTTACTTTTACCTCTAGAGTCGCCTTTGTTCCTTCTCCGAAGCGACTCGACTTACTCTTGCTATTTCCATCATAACATCTCGACACTGCCGACTATTGAAACCGTTGCAAGTCATGGCCTTTGTTGCCTGACTACCGCCACCCTGACGGCACACGATTACAGGCCTCGCGATAACTAGCGTCTCAGAATCCCGCCGCCGCCCCGAGTTCAAACATCCCACGTCGCCGTCTTTACGGCCAAAAAAAAAAAAAGAAAAAATTTATTTTGCTGTCCGAAAATTTCTCCGCCGCGACCGTTTCTTCCTCTCGACTATTTCCGACAATGAACCGCGGCATGGAGCACTTGTCCGTCACGACAGCCAGCATTGGCCTATTGGCTGTCGGCGGCAAGATCCTCGACATGTTGCTGGAGGTGAACGCCGTGCTGGGCCCAAGCACCACGCTCCTCAATGAAGCCATGTTGGAATCCAAACAATGTCGCTCCTCCGCCCATATACTGTACAAAACTCTTTGCCTGCTTGAATCCGCGCGCCTGCCTTTTCCAGAGCGCAGTACATGGATTCAAGCTGATGATGTCGTCGTTACTATGGCGGACACTGTCTTGGCATTTTCGGAGCTGCAGGATGTGTGTTACGCCATCGAAGACCTACTTTCAGCCTCAACCGACCACACCATCATCTGCGAGAAATTTGACCCCAAGCTGCGCAGTCTGTGCGCGCGCATCCGCTGGCACAACCTCTCCATGACCATGATGACAACCGTCCTTCAATGGTAAGCCTACCCACTCGTCATGATGGGCAAAATCTGTCGAAAATACCGCTATAAATGCTAACTTATTCATTCGCTGCAGTCCTGGTCTGGTCGATGCTGAAAATAGTCGCGCAAGCCTAGAGAAACGTATTATCCGCTTGCTCTCTTCCAACTCTGAACTCGCCAACCGCATGCGAACATTAATTGACGTTTTTGCCAATATTCACGGCCCTGCTGGTTCAGTCGTTAATTATCGCCTGGCTGCTCAGCAGCCGATTGCGGAAGAAGACGTTGCGTCTTCCTCCAGCTCGCAGGGCTCAGGCCAACGGGGAACATGGTCGACGCTCTCTGGTTACAGTCTGGCTGACATGCCGATCATGTCCGTCATCCCGATCCCCGTAACCGTCGGTGAGCTGCTCGATGGTGAGCAGTTTTACACATTTGAGTTTGCACGTCGGGTAAGCCACGACTTGAGCGAGCTCATGAAGGCCGAAGCCGGCCAAGGGACTAGCCGGTCCCTGGGATTTATTCTCGGCAAGCCTGCCAACTTTGCACATTACAACAACAGTGCCAGAACTAGCAAGGCCGCCTCGGAGCCGATATTACCGTCAACAAACCCAACTGTCGTAGTCCCTCAGCCGCGGAAGAAGAAGCGGTGGAGGTGACTATTTCTGGGCAAGGATGATGGCACGGCATCTTGCAAGTCAGACTGAAATCAGAAAGAAAGAGTGACGCGACTCTTGTACGAAGACAAAGGATGCGGCCAGCGTCACATGACGGACGTGGTGGCTGACGGACATTGGGCAGCGTCCCGGCCCACTGAAGCTCATTGCCCAACCCAATACGATCTCGAAGTACAGCAAGGCTGTCACGAATTATTATATTTTATTACGTCTATTAATTGTTCAAATTTAGCGGGTCAAGTTTTGATGTGGATGCAAATTGAAATTCGGGGAGGATGCTACTTATGTGGTGTATACACATTTATGTTACATTTTCATCGTGGGGCGTTTGGTCTGCTGTAGTTCTTCCGTGGAGTTAGGATCTCGATGCTGGCGGCAGCTAAGCCGGGTCGAATGAATTAATTACTGGCGCGCCGATCTTACCTAGCATTATATGGAGTAGAATTGCAGTGTAACATGCCACCCTGTTGCTCGGCTCACCGCGACGTGATTGCTCACCCTGAACAACCGATCCATCATAGATGATTCAGAGGGCAACCAGAAAATTTGCATTTTAATGGGTGGGCTAGGTTACTCTGAGATTGTTGCAACAAAACGGGTTATGACAAATTCCGTACATACATCACTCGTTAGGGGTAACCTTCGAGCCCGATAACAGCACAGCATATCGAGTGGTAAAATGGATTGGATTGGTAATTAAAGCCTAGAGGCGTTCGCTTGCTGCCTCTCACGACAGGGCAAATCTCTGAAGTTTCGAAGAAAGAAAAAGTACACGTGTTTCCATTCAACCATTACTTGGTATAGTCAACCTCTCAATCACACCGTTCGGCACTCTACCGGGCACTGCCGATCCGTTTATAGGGCGTAAGAAGCGGCAGCAGCAATAACGGCAGCGAGGCCGAAGCTGTTGACATTGCCGGCGCCGGTGGTAGGAGGAGCGGTAGAGGTAGGGTTGCTGCTGGTTGCGGAGCCGGTCGCGGAGCCGGTCATGGAGCCGGTCATGGATCCAGTCATGGAGCCGGTCATGGTGGGCATCGTACCGCCCGTGCCGGTGGGCATCATGCCGCCAGTACCAGTGGGCATCATGGAGCACTTGCCGGGCGCCTTGGCCTCGTCGTAGGCGTCACACTGTGAGTCTTCAGCCTCGGGGCAGTCCTGGTTGATGCAGATGGCCTGGGGCTGGGGACCCTTGCCCTTGATGACCTCGGCGGGAGCGCTGCAGCGCATGTTGAAGGTGTCGTCGAGGGCCTTTGCGACGGCGGCAATGTCGTCTTTGGCGACGCCAAAGGATGCGGCGGCCATGCCGACCTGCCCGATAAAGTAACCCATCTCGGCCTTGCCCAGGTTCATAAACTTGTGCACCCTGTACATGGATGGGCTGCCCATGTAGGCGTCAAAGCCGGACATGCCCTGCTTCGAGCAGCCGAGCAGGGTGCCGAAGAATTGGTACAGATGGGTGAGGAGGAAGCTGTCAAATATAGTTAGCATCATGAGTTACAATTGCGCGCGTTTGGGGGCCCAGTGTCAACGTACTACTGGTTGGACTTGTTGTCGTTGGCGGGCATGTTCTTCATCAGAGGCTCAGCACCGCCGCCGTCGAGGAAGTTGACGCAGGTAGGCTTGTTGTTGCGGTTGCTGGAGGCAAGGCCGCCGTTGAAGTAAGGAGCCAGGTTGACCTTGGTGCCGTCCACCTCACCCTCTTTGAGGATACCGGGGACTGCGACGCCGACATTGGGCATGGTATCTGCGGCGTGTTAGTATACACGGGCCTTGAGACATGGGGTGCAAATCTCCCCAATAGATGGACGCACAGTTGCCAATGACGACGGTGTTGACGAGTACGGTCAGGAGAGTGGCCTGGTTCGCGGCTGTGTTGTTCTTGAGGAGAGCTGTGGTGTAGTAGTCGCATATGGGCATGTCCGAGGGACGCTGGGCGTTGACGGCAGTGGCCGCGGCGGCGACGGCAATGGTAGAGAAACGCATCTTGATGTTGAATGTAGTAATTTGAGATCTTTTTTTTGACGGGCGATCTTGACAATTGCTTCTACTTGAGGAAGAATAGGAGAAGAGGGAAGGACAGTATAAAGACGCGACAGGATGGCCAGCAGCAAGTTCTTATAAACGGAGACTAGTTGCGAGTTCTGTTCCCTTTAGGAACGGAACACACCCCTCCCTCAATCTGATTTGCTAAATAACTAATAATTGTATCCCTTTGAGCTGTTTGCACTAACAAAAGCCAGTCTGAGCCGGGACTTTGACGCCGCACCGCTAGCAGAACCCAGCGCAAGCCGTTATGTACCCGTAGGTTGGTGATGTGAAGATGGAAAACACGCCCCCTCTGTCTCTAACTGGCACTTTGAGCTGTCTAAGACGCCCAAGCCCACCGTCGTGCGCCGGATGAGCGACGGTCCGTCCGACGATGTCCGGGGGCTAGCCTGCGTCAGCGGCGCGAGACGGGCAACCCAAGACTTGACCAGCAGCTGTCCGTAAAGACGTGACATCTCGTAAAAGAATGAATAAAAAATATAGAAGGCCACAATTTAGTTTTGCTGAATTGATATCTAGAACAAAGATATTGTACACTACCGCAAACATGGGCAGTCTTTGCAGCGACGGCTTGCTCGATGAGTGCCACAACACCAAGGCGAAATGCTGGGATAATTGCATTTCGGCGAACCAATCACATGTAGCGTATTTCTTATTACGGAGCTCTTCAGGCCGCAAGCCTCCTTTTATTTCTTGAAAATCCGGAGTACCACCATAGCAAGGTTGTGCCGCAGCTCTCGTCCTCGATATGGTATGCATGCATGCATCGATGATCGCTGCTGCGGCACACACGCCCCCGTCCCTGGTAGCCTCGCTGCCTCGCTAGCCAAGCGACCATGACAATCAACCATGCAGGGGTTTCAGCCTCTCATGACGGGCTGATTATTTTGAGCGATGCTCCCGTTGGCTGGAATGCCAGAGGGCAACGGAGCCATGATGCCGTTATAGTAGAAGTTGGTCTAGCGGGTTGGATCAAGGTCTTCTTTTCAGCTGTTTCGACCAAAGTCAATTCTGCCTGCTTTTCTGATGCGTTACCTTTTATATCCGCTGCTCGAGGCTGCTGTTTTTCGATGCCGCACACGGAAGCACGAGAATGAAGCCAGCCGAATTGGCTCCCGCTTCTACCCCAGACAGGGATCAGAAGATGATTCCAAACGCAATGCCTGCTTGACTGGCTGGGCATGTTGAGGACGTGGAGCTCCCGTGCCGGAACGCGAGCTATCCGGGCCAGAAAAGAGAGCTACCGGCTAGTTTGAGGTACATGGCTTCGAAGGAGTGAGACTAGCAAAATTGGTGTTCAAGAACCATTCAAATCCATCTCATCCCGCGCTGACATGATCTCGATGGTCGAGTCTAGCTGCTTTGTAGCTTATAACTTATTAGTAAGTTGGTGTGTGGCTAGCTGCGGTTTTTTCCCTATTGAATGAAGTGTCTCTGCTGTTGCAGCACTGCGGTTTGATATATTGTCTGCAAGAAGACGCCAAGAAATAACGATCTAGACATAATACAAAGAATGACTGATCTGCCAGGGCCATACACAAGCCTGATCAAATTGAATTGAAAAATTTCGAAAATGCTGTGGCTAGGTTATGTGCGCTACAGCACTTTTCCCGCCCGGCTGGAATGATCGAGTCCTTCACCTTTCTCGTTGCGATACAGTCGCATCGCATGCATCTTTGATGATAGCTTCATTGCTTCATGACCATGGCCAATTTCAGTATCTTCCGCTCTTTGCTCCGCACATTACATCTGCGGCGAGAGCTCAAGAATCCGACCACCCCTGATCACTCTTGATGCAACGCTTCGCTCTGCGTCAGTTTCCCTCGAAGCGCCTACTGCAACCTTGCACCATCACCATGAGAGGCATCAAACAGAATGACGTGCTGCGAAACAATACCAGAGACTGCCAGACGCTCGGAAAGACTGACAGTGCTGCCAAAGAAGAGGGTTTAATGTTCAAAGTCCATCCTCTGAGCAAATGTTAGAGGCTTGAAGATTCTCCATCACATTTTGTGTAATACAGCCCCATTCATCACAGCCAAGCCGCCCAGTCCACACCGTATCCTCATCGTCCTCTTTATCGAAGCTTCAACGTCTCCCCGCTTTCACCATGAATCTAATTGACGAGCGATTAAGCTCATGATTATCCCCATCTTGGTTGTCGCGATTGCGGCAGACTTCAACGATGTTGAGCAGCCCCCGTTTCCTGCGCCCCCAGTGACCGTGGCGCCGCTGTCCATCTATGCGCCGAGTCCAGGACCAGAGGTGATGGTGCGGATTTGCCACCAGTATCGCGCGCGCATCAAAAAAGATAGTATACTGCGAAACAATGCAAAAGAATGCCAAACGCCAGGCTCGAGCAGCACAAAGCGTCAAGAGAGAGATATAATGCTCACAGTTCGCCCTTACAATTCTACAATATTATCTTCTTGATCTTTTATCGTCGTTTCATCCGTTATTGTCATCGGCGTCCTCGCCACCTGTTGCTGTATCTGCGGAGAGCAGATAAAACAGAGCTGTATCAACAAAAAAATAGGATTCCGCGTTTCGATCTTGAGAAATCCCCTTTTACAGTGAGCGAAGGCATGGACTTGGCCCAGGTGCTTATCTGCTCTATCGGCGGTGCCGTCTTTGTTGGGTTTCTCATCATCATCCTCTGTATGAAGAAGCATCGAGAAAAAGAGACTCTTGATAAGGTGAAACAAAACCCTTTTCGTGCTTGAGCTTTCGTTTTTAAACAAGCCAAAGCGTGAGAGGAACTTTGTCTAAAAGTTTCCTCCGCGCCACCAACCATCTACGCGTCAAGCTGGGCACGATGTAGGTCATTGGGACCGGTGGTGACGGTGCAAGGTTATCACCAGTTTTGCACGCACGGCTGTCGTCGGAAGGGATTTTTCATTTTTTTCTGTTAATTTTATGCAAAGTGCGAGAAGCTTTGTTATCGCAGCATGTTATGTGTTTTCTTTTTTTGCTCTTGGTTGGGTCCAGCCCTACAGCTTCAGTCGCAGGCCTGCGATGAGGAAATGGCCAATTAACGCTCTTGAATATCAATCTATATACATCGTTGGTTTAATCTACATCTTTTCGCCACCCGCGTGTCCTCGTCCCGCGGTCTTTGATTTCTTTGTTCACAAATACTTGACTGTCATCCAAACCCTACCGTCAGATCTCCAGTACGAAGAGACATGGCATCCGCCAACAGAGCTTTTCCGTCAGTTGGCTTGGTTCGGCCGCTCAAAATACGCATTGCCGCCTCGAAGCCGTGACTGCCCGGTCCCTCAACCGCGTCTAGCAAAATAGGAGCGCTGGCAAGGCAATGGTGTAGTTGACTAAGTCTGTAGATCTCCCGTCAAAAAAGGATTCCGCCAAACCTGTTCGGTCCATGCCGCTCCCAAAAAAAAAACGGAGAGTGAGACAACCAATCTCTTTCCCCAGACCTAGGCAAGCCAATAGCTGCTGCTGCGTTTCCAAGCGGACAGGCACCTACACTACCAACCAGGCGCCGCTCGGCCGATGGCGCTGCCGGACCCTAAGCCAAGTTGATCGGTTAACTAGGGAGAAAAGACGCCGTTGCAACTTTTTGGGCGTGTTGCTATTGATTCACTTTGCCAGTGGAGTCGCCGCGCAGCCTGAGCTCTCGGATGCACAGCTCTCCGGACGGCTCCCAAGCAGCCGGCTTCTGTTATTAGCTCCAACACGGTTGCAGGGCGAGCTACCTAGACGGTTGACGGTCGTGGGGGAATCATGCCGCTTTGGCAAACTCGCGTGGTAGCTGACCTGAATTAATTGCAAGTATTTCCCATCAAGGCGGTGTCGGTCCGCAGATCAGAAGCGTTACCATTGATTATGCCATCAACAAGCTTGAGCAGACACGGCTTCATCAACACCACTAAAAAAGAGGTAAAATTGACGATGGAATAGACTGCTTTCAGAGACGTTGATTTCTTCACGCAATAGGACTTTGCAATTCCAATGTGTATAAAAATAAATACACATCTAGGTATTCGAGCGTAATCACTCCCTGTCTACTTGGGTGCGCTGACTACACGTCACAGCCCTCCGCGCCCGCGCCCGCGCCACAGCTACATTTATCTTCAACATCGAACAACCAGCACAGCCCTCATCAAAAAACGCTCTTCCTGCCCCGAGACCTGGCCCCTACGAGCGTAAAGGGCCTGCCATTGACCGAAATTCGAATACTGCCACCGAAGCGCACTTCAAGGCCAGTGGCGGTGACGATGATATCAGGCCGCAGCGCAGGTCCCGTTGGAGCTTGATTCCGTTTGGCGCCACGCGATCAATGCAATTAATTTCTGATGCTCGTCTTGTCCTGTCCGAGTAACCGATAAAAATGTGAATTCCGTGTGAGGCACAGGCCAGCAACATCCCAAAGCAATGTTTCATGCGAGAATGTCCTCTATCTATCAGAACTCAGCTCAAGAAGATTATTTTCCCCTTTCCGTGGCAATGCCGTTGACGATGGCGACCGTGCATCGCCGTGCACTGGATGCATGTCACGATGTGCAGATTGGCCCGAGAATACTGAATTTTGTCATGTTGAGGAAGCTGGAGTCTGATACGTAGTTGCACCAAATCAACACAATAGATAAATATGCGACTGCTTTGTGATAAGCTTAATAAAAATTCACATTAAATCATGTTATGCATCGAGTTTGCACTAGCACAGCCACCTATATTATCTGTTGTAGCCATCGCAGCCTTCAATAATCCAGCAGTGGACAAGAGTGAAGAAGCTGTTGCCGAGTAGAGGCATCTGTGCAAATTGCACAACAGACTACCCATAGCGCGATGCTCTTCATTGTTTTTCTAGGCAGTGGCAGCATCGGCATCAGAGCGACGGTAGACAGGCTCCTCCTCGCCGCGCTTGTCACCGTGGTATGAGGTGGCGGCGTCAGCATCAGAGCGCTTGTCGCCATGATAAGAAGTGGCAGCATCGGCATCAGAGCGACGGTAGACAGGCTCCTCCTCGCCGCGCTTGTCACCGTGGTATGAGGTGGCGGCGTCAGTATCAGAGCGCTTGTCGCCATGATAAGAAGTGGCAGAATCGGCATCAGAGCGCTTGTCGCCATGATAGGAAGTGGCAGAATCTGCATCAGAGCGCTTGTCACCGTGGTATGAGGTGGCGGCGTCAGCATCAGAGCGCTTGTCGCCATGATAGGAAGTGGCAGAATCGGCATCGCCGCGGGCAACTAAAACGACGGGGGAAGCATGGACGGCGGCGACAAAAGCCAAAATCTGAGTCAAGTTTTTAAACTGCATCTTAACGAGTTGCGCTTCGTACAAGTTGTGAAAGAGTTTAACTTTGGCAGTTGGGTCTGTTACTTGGCCAAGAACAGTTCGACATATCAGCGTGCGCGACTCGGCCTATATAGACAGCTCTAGACGGATGACACGAATTGGTTGCTAATTACGACCCGATGATGACTTTCCAAAATTTGTTTCAATCTTCATAATGGCGCCACTCTACAGCTCAATTCAGCCTGGACGATAGACGAACCGCCGGCTGCTACCGACGACACGAGAATGCGTTCCATTGAATTAACAGATATGGATTGACTGTACATCAGGCTGTAACCATCAGTGCAGGGTATGCTGTACTGAAATTAAGCCACATTCCAAAATCGTCTTCAGGCCTGCATTGTACAAGTGATGACCGTGCAGGACAACGGCATCCGCGCATGAAGCAGGCTTGCGCAGGGAAGCCAACTGCCAAACCAGCGTACAATCTCTTTGCTTGCAGCTCACAGGCAATTTTGACTATGATAACTTGGAGACTGTGGTATAGTTTTCATCTTTTCCGAATCTTTCTGCCCTTTTCTTCTCATCCATGTAGACACAGACCGATCTCGAATAATACCAACGCTCCGTGTAAAGCATTGTATCATGGATGAGAAAGGAATGTCGAGGAAAGAGAAAGAAGTTGTGCCGCCGGACTATCCATCTCTTGAGAACGACTACCGTGACTCAGAATTGGGCGGCCACGAAGACAACAGGCAGCAGCAGTCGCTGTATCGTCACCCACCCTGGGCGCGAAAACATCGTACAGCGCTGATTTTCCATGGCTTAATAATCTGCCTCTATGTCGTCGTGGGCGTTTCATACTTTCAAGATGGACCACTGCGCAACCGTACATGCGGTACCTCTTCTATGTTGTTCAGTGAGTACGCCCTCACCAGGCGACTTGTTGTACGCTTGCTGACACCTGCGCGTCTGATACTCAGCACCGATACAAGATCATGTTAAACATAAAATAACAACAATCCACGACAAGCCTAGCGATGTAAAGACCAGCCCCTATGTGGGTGACACGAGCCCCGAGGTCGATGCGGCTTGGTATCGACTCCTTCGTCGTCAGTGGCGTTTGGCAAAGAGCTCCTACATATCCTATGCTAATCTTTTTCTCAACATTAGATCACAATATTCGCATTACAGATGACGAGCTGAAGGCATTGAATCAGACCTCAATCCCCCTCAGCCACGGTGGCGGGTCCATGGGCATGATGGCTGTCTTTCATGAGATCCATTGCTTGGTGAGCTTGAACCGCGCCTGGCGTACTCGTTGCATTAATATCCTTCTTAAGAAGCTTGTTCGTGAAGCTGTCTTTGCCGACCATTACTACGCTGGCATGAGTCCCACCGAAAAGGCCAATATAGTTGGCCACACAGGTAAGTGCCATTCCTGTTGGCCTGCGCACCTTGCTTGCTCAAGTCAGCTTCAGAACACTGCATCGATATACTGCGGTCCGCAGCCATGTGCCGCGCCGATACAGCTATTTTTACCTATCATTGGAATGACGCGACACGTCTCCCGAATCCCACATGGGTGCAGAAGCACGAGTGCCTCGACTGGGTGTTGCTGGAAAAGTGGCTGGACAGTCGTAGGATTGATATTTTTTCCCCGAATATGTTGATTCATCCAAAATATGGTGAGAGGAGAGAAATCCCAACACTTGAAGATGGCTAACATGAGCTCGTACAGGCCCTGCATACCCGGGCGGGAAGCGCATTTCGGAGCCAGATGGACCCAAAGTGTATCCTCTAGACCCTTGACGAGAACAGTAGCCTTTATATTATGCAACAATCATGTGGAACCTTTTTTTGCTCGCTATCAATTCGGATTGTGCGCCATGTATATCATCGTAGCTTATAAAATGGAAGAACTGTGATGCTCTGCACGCCCACACAACAGGGTTTATTTCTTGCGAGCTGAGTTCGACACTCTGCCTATAGTAGAGCCAAACATTGTATTATCTCGATATGTTAAGATTTGTACTCCGTCATGAATCATAGTATCACTTACACCATAAGGCGCTTGGTCGCTGAAGAGTGAGTGACCCGCTGGAGAGACGGCAAGTCACATGCGCGGAGCTGAAGCTGGTTTCTTTAACATATTGATAGTTCATTATGTCTATCTAAGACCCTAGAAGAACTTTCACTAGTCAAATTTTTGAGCCAGCCTCCCGATTGCTGGCTCTGCTCGAATACTCACGAGCTTAGGCAACCCCAATCTTGTCACCTTCTCCGTTCGGATACGAGAGACCTGTGTTGAAGTTGAACTTTCTGTATTCCGTCTAAACACTATTTAGGAAAGATTTATCTGGCACTTACCGAAAGTTGGGTGCACCAGCCATCCTGGCTTCATCATGTCGACGGAGCGAGCCCGTGTCCACTCATCGAGCATTTGCCAATTCACGCATTGGTGCATGGTAGCGTTGGCGACGGGAATTCGAGTCTTGTCACTCCACTCAAATGTAATTAGACCAACGTCACCATGACACATGGATGATTGGCGAAGGAAGTCGATGCAATGCTCTGTCTGGCTGTTAGTACCGACCGCCCCGTCGGCAAGTACAACTCCGGAACGTACCATTGTGCAACCGATTCAACTCGTGCTGCTCAGGCGTCAAATCGTTGAAATAGTAGTCGGGATACATGTATTGATGCAGCCGCTTGAGACAGTGTAACTCATGATAGACGTTGAGTGTGCCAAGGTAGCCGCGGCCGTCGGGATCGGGGACGCCGCTGTCCAGCCGGCCGTAATGGGCCATGATTTCAGGTTCGATAAGTATATTCTCGTCTTTGCACGCATGAGAACCTTTAACAGGTATCGATCAGGGACTCAGAGGACTAACAGTTGAGCAGATCGTGCCACGCTTTGTTAAGGTCGGCGTTGGGCTTGCCAGATAAGGAGCCCTTCTCTTGTATGCGGTCTTCGAGGGTAAACTTTTGCGCCTCCCATCTTAAGACGGAGACTGCCGGAGCTGGACGTAATTTAGTATGTAGATAAAAGAAAATTGAAACTTTAGTTGACGGACAAACCGGCATCCCCTCCAGTCGTAAACCCTTCACTTGTTTGTTGATGACCACAAAGAGAATCAGGGCGTAGATGGTGAAGACAAGCACATGCATTACAACGAGAGGCGTGGTCCTCTTCCACCAGAGCTCGTGATACTTCAAAGAGGGTAGATATGAATGACGATTCTTTTCGATGAGGCTTTCGCCGAGGTCGTTATTTTCCTCACTCGAGTCGCGTGATGACAAGCTAGCTCCAGGGCTATGCATGGCAGCGTACATTGCCGCGTTGTTCTCATGAAACCAGGAGCGCCAGTTTCTAGACGCTTTCTTGATAAAGAATGTCATTGTGTAGGGTGATTATGGTCAGGGCTGGTCAAAAGGAGTAAATACTTGAGAAATTGTTGAATGTGGCACAAGCTTAGTTGTGGCACAAGCTCTGAGTGCTGATCAGCATTCAATTCTAATCGATCAATCAACTGTAACAATGGCAGAGCTGACGAAAAAAGGGCAACAATAATTTTTAGAGTTGCTTCCGACAGGGTTAAAAGTACATTTCACATTGTTTTCTGAGCATGCATCGTCGATTCATCCTCAACGGCTGTGTCGTGTTTCTTTAGGTGCCTCCTCCTCAAGCACTGTCAACACTTTTCTACATGCCATACAAGCAGCGAAAATCATTCTACTTGTTCCCGCCCGTACAGCGTGCCAAGGAGCCACGATGCAGTGAAGCCCCTGCGAAGAGGCAACAATGCATAGAAACAAGACCCTACCTATGCACCGTGCATGCTGCTGCGACTGCGCCAGCCCTGGGCCGCTTCTGTGCATGACAAGGCAACCACCAGGTCTCTCTGCTGTACCCAATTCCAGAAATGGTCCTTGATCTACCTTGATCAGAGATGGAGACAAAAAGACTTGCGCTACTTACGTATTTGCTTGCCTCGGTCCATGCAGACAACACATCAACAGAGTTGTGAGCTGCCAAAGCAGCATTCAGACTTGCATATGATTTCTGAGTAAACTGAAAAGAAAAGAGAGATTCGGTCTCATTTAATCTTGTATAATAAGACCTTTTTTTTGCCCCCGGTATTGTATTATTGTGATTTTACAGACGGATTCCCGGAGCTCCCCTATATAGTCATGGTGTCTCTAATGTAGCATACGGACCTGATCTCCTAGGGAGCAAGCGCCACCTGCAACAATTCGCGGCAGATCTTCATCTAGACTTACGCGAGGGTAACGTGTGGCTCTACAGGCCTGATATTTTGGAGGCGCACCGTCTCCTTGGAAATTCCCAGTCCAGCCTCTTCCGCATCTTACAGTGGTGCCTGTAGCAGATATACAAAAACACAGATTGCTAATGACGAGTCTTCGGCTCTCGAATTGGTCTTTTGTGCTATCTGCGATAGTAGCGACCACAGCGACGGTATCTGTACGACATCCCTTTTCAGCTCATGGTGCTCGTTAAGTCTGAGCAACGGTCCTTGAGCTTACCTGCTCCCTCAACAGCTGCTTGTCCTCTTCTAGGAGCTGCTCGGCTCCGTCATGAGTGAATAGCTGTTTAATCATGTTGGTGATGAAATCTTGGGTCCGGCGACACTGCCGTTGGTTATGCGTAGTTCGGCCCTCTCCAGCACGGATGGCGTTGAGCTCCTCGATGCACACCGTCTCGACAAGTTGACTCTGTCCGTCCTTGTACCCGCGTGCTTCCCTGCCGACCCAGTCGCGCGAGCTGGCGTGTAAACCCATCAACAGGCTGCGCAGCCGGCGACTCCGCGACGCCGACTGTGCGTACCGCGGTAGCGAGCTCTCTGAAAAAGTGCCCGTGTAATACGTGGTCGCTAGGTCGTCAAAGTTCTCGAACCCCATTTCCTCGGCCAGAACAAAGATCCTGGCGATTGACTTCTCGGCGGCCAGATTTTCCAGGTTGGAATGATTGACGGTGGACTCGGCCAAGTCCGGGATCGCGGACGATGCTGATGACGGCCTGCTGGCGCCGGTTGATGGGATGGAGGAACCAGTCATTGACGATCGTCTCAGCGTCTCACCACTATTGCTGCGATTCGTTTCTTCACGATGCTCCATCTCCTTTTCTGTTCCTATTTCTGGCGACGAAAGGCATGTGGAGGGCAAGGCATTGATGGTCTGCCCGTGTCTAGAGCTCTGTTGTGTAGATGGCGGGCTAGGGTCGGGTGAGCGAAGAAGAGGATCCAGCAAAAGGTTCTCGTTGGCCTGTAACATGCAATCGTCCAAAAAGTACAGCGATTCGGGTTGCTCCAAGTCCTGCACCGGAGCGGCTACAGCTGCATCCAGCCATGACGAAACCTCGATGGGGTTGCTCGTAGCGCACCACGAATTCAACGATCCAGGGGTATCAAGTTGTACATTCTCCCTAACAATTCGCGTTAGCTCGCCTTCATTCGATAGACTAGATAAATAATTTGGCACAAGGTACCTGAGCGGTGGCCAAGTCGACAACTCCGATATCGAACTCTTTGGCTGACGGGCCTCGCTCATCGCTGACGATGGTGGCGGTGTTGTATGCTTTCCGCTTGTGTCCTGAAGTTTCCGCTTTTCTTTTTCCAGAAAAATAGTCAGTGACTGCCCGCAGCTGTGTCGGAAAAGTGAATACATGCCTCGCCGGCGTCTCTGGGCCAGTCGATTCTTGGTACGCTTGGCATCAGAGCTGATGTGAATACCGCTCTGTAGCTGTTCCATCATTGGCAACGATTCCATCCTGCGTGGGGTAATTCTGGCTATTAATGTTAGTCTGCGGAAGCGGAAAGTCAATGGAGCGCACTCTAGGCAATTGACTTGCTGCTTCGGCGACGGCGACTAGGCAATCCGAAAACTTGATGTAATCCTTTCACACTACACTATGACAAGTCCTACTAGTACTATATATTGGCGTAGTATCGTGGGACGTCTTGGGAAATCGTGAGGTATTATCGATTTGTTACTTGACTGTTAGTTACTGATTCGCCTCCCTGCCTCTCTGCCGCGTCTTTCCCCGCCTAACGCCACACTTTCGAAGGATTCGAATGGCACATACCACAATCCAGATCAGCTATTGGACAAGAAGCCGCTGACAAGGACCTCAAGGCCTACTATTTGGGTCGCGCACTATTGGCACTGCCATATCCGGTCCCATGGAGCGCGGGTGTTCTGATCCGAACAAGTGCCATGCGTGTGCAAAATCCTTCGAGGCTGGGGTTCAGGCGACCAGTAAAGCTCACGCAGGGTTGTCAATGTACCACCCCGGGATCTTCCAAGTACTACTTGATTGCCATGTATGCTGCCAAGGCTCGCTCGGTCTTGGCCTCGGCGTGGCGCATCGTAACGGGCGCCATGGTGTGAAATCACGCGCGACAACGCAAAGAGAGAGGATAGCGCAGGCCGGTTCAAAATATGTCGATGCGCGCATATAAAAAGTCAGTTTCGGTTCCTTCAGCCTGATTTGGTGAGTATTTGCTCGCAGGGGGCACAAGATTTCAAGACGAGTACATCATTCGAGGCAGTGAGTCGGGGCATTTGAAGTGGCATCATTGGCCTGTCTTACCATGGCAGCCGACAACGGCTACCTGCATATATTGAGGAAATTCGGGGGACTTATGTCTCTCAAGTCATCTGCCCGACTCCACTACGGCGCTCTTATCAATCAGTTTATCAATCAGTCCTTCCTCGTCGACTACCGGAGAGACAGTCGACTTCTTCCAACTCCCCAAAGGAAGCTGCTCTTCGTCTTGTTGCCAAAGAAAGTTTGCTCGTATTTTTTGTCCCGAATCTTCACCAGGCTTCTTATTTTTGAGACCAAGCCACCATGTCACAAGAACAAAAGGGTGCGCAGGCCAGCGATTCACCGCTCTCCCGCGACGAAATACGTCTAGAGGAACGGCTGTCCGACCTGCTTCAAGAACACGGTGTATGTTCAAATTTGCCTTGATAGGTTTTATAAGGGGCCTGCTGCTAATACGAGCATCAATCCCGACAGGCCACTTGGGACTCATCCCTGGACTCCCGAGACCCGTACAACTGGTCAAACTGGCGAAAAGTTTCCATTACTCTCATACTCTCTCTGGGCCAGTTGATTACGCTCATGTCGGCCAGCATGATGGCCGCCGCTCTGCCGCAAATCGGATCAGACCTCCATCTGAGCAGTTTTACCTTGCAAATCACCTTTTCAATTTACATTCTTGGACTCGCCTTTGCACCCTTTCTCATCGCCGCCCTCTCTGAAATGTATGGCCGCCGACCAATATGGATAGCCAGCAACCTGTTCTACGTCTTTTGGAACGCCATGTGCCCTGTCGGGCCATCGGCTGTACTCATGACTATCGGCCGCTTTTTGGCTGGATCTGGCGCAAGTGCCGGTATCACGGTGAGTGCCATTACAGAAACTCTCTTATGGGCGGATGCACGATGCCAACCACGTATTGTAGCTCACCAGCCCGATCCTCGCCGACATGTATCGCCCGGAAGAGCGCGGGCGCTCCATTGCCATCGCGACATTTCTCCCGTACATGGGTCCTGCGTTGGGCCCTATTGTCGGCGGCGTCACCTCGCAAAACCTGCAATGGAAGTGGCTGTTCTGGACCTTGTCGATTTTCGATGCCGCCGTCGTCGTCGTGGCATATTTCTTCTTCCGGGAAACATACACCCCGGTGCTTCTCAAAAGGAAAGCAGCTCAACTGCGCCGAAACGCCTCCGACGCTCCAGAAGCCGACATCACGGCCAACAAGCTCATGGGACGGGCTTTTTATGCGGATCTTCGTATGAGACTTGGGCCCGCAGTCGCCCGACCGCTAGCTTTGATGGTGTATCGACCAGCAATCCAGGTAATTGCTGGCGTCATGGCTCTTAATTTTGCCGTCTACTGCCTGCTTCTGTCGACATACGCAACACTATGGATTGATCGCTACCACCAGTCCGAGACCATCAGCAGTCTCAATTACATCTCGCTGGCCGTTGGCGCGATTGTGGCGTCCCAAGCTGGTGGTCCGCTGATGGACTACATCTACACGCGAATGAAGGCGCGCAATGACGGCGAGGCCGTGCCCGAATTCCGCGTACCATTCATGATTCCTGGCGTCATCATGATGCCTGTAGGTATATTCCTCTACGGGTGGGCGGCAGAGAAGAAGCTGCACTGGATGGTCGTAGACGTGGGCACTGCCATCTTTGTCTGCGGCAGTGCCAGCCTCAGCCAGGGCATGGTTGCGTACATGCTCGACGAGTTCAAGCATACCGCATCAGCCAACGCCGCCGCGCGAGTGCTTTCCAATATTCTCGGCTTTGTTTTCCCCATCTTTGCGCCTGCTGTGTATAAGTCGCTAGGCTATGGCTGGGGTAACACGCTTTTGGGCTTCATTTGGGTAGTCTGTGGTTTTCCTATTCCTGTGCTGCTGTGGATATATGGACCGCGTCTGCGCGCCTTGGGACGTAAGGAGTAGTCGGACAAGAACTCTCCTTTTCTCAGGCATCCCTCGGCTGACAGAAGTTGTCATGGCAAATATTTCGGCCGATGGCGGGACCCATGACCGAGCGGTGGTGACGTCGACGAGACGTCTTTGCAATAAGTGATCCGGTGCCTGATCACTATGTATTTGCATAGGCCAGTGCTGACTTGGTCGTAGGATTAAGCATGACCAACAACTCAGAGTTAATGTTGTTTGTGTAGAGAACCAGAACAGTATTCTTGTGAGCAATACGTAAGAAATACGCGTATTACTGTTAGCCTGTGGAGAAGGTGGCGGAGGTGACCAATACGCGTATTCCTACCCCATGATCGTCCTTGCTACAAACGCATTTCTCACCTCACCATATGGTTTGACTGCCATAATGCATAATGCCAGATTATAAACGTACTATGCGTAGCCGAAAACGAAGCAGCGAAGCTGCCTTCAAGTCACGGCGTTCCCACCGCAAGTCACGCAACGGATGCGCCGAGTGCCGCCGACGTCATATGCGCTGCGACAAGAACCACCCCATCTGCTTCAACTGCAACACAGGCGATCGTGCCTGCGTCTACCCGGCGGGAGCAATCCCGGATGGAGTCATTAGAGCCGGCCAAGAAGCGGATGGGCAGGTCGCGCAACGTCCACCCACCCAATCGGACAATCGGACGCAAATACCCCAGCCGCTGGACGCGGATGTGCATCTCGCGGCAGAGCCCGACGCGTTTTCGGCAATGGATCTTGTCGTGTTTCATCACGCGCAGACGGCAATGGCGCATGTCGGCCTCGGTCGCAAAGGCCAGTTTACCAAAGTGCTCGCTCTTGGGCTGCGGCATCGTTTTCGCGCCCCATACTTGCTGGATCAGATACTGGCCCTTGCGTGTATGCACTTGGCGTTCAGCATAGACCAACATACGGGCGACACACAACGCACGTCTATTTATGCCGGAATGACCGAGGAGAGCCTACGACATCACGCGACTGCGCGACAGACACGCGCTGTGGCGTCATTTAACGAGCACATTAGCGAAGAGGCCGATCTCGGCATTGAGGGTGCGCGCTTCCTCTTCGCCGCGACCCTCAGCCTGCAGTCGCTGGCCGAGACGCTGGGGGTGCTGCGCAGCGACGGCCTCAAGTTTGGCAGCTTCATGGACCGCATGGTGGCGTGCTTTAGCCTGCACCGGGGCGTGCGTGTGGCGACGAGCAAGCCGATGCGCGAGTTTTTGCCACAGTCGCAGGAGCTGCGCGACGTTATGGAGTTTCTCGACATGGCCGAGGACGTCGACTGGAGAACAAAGGCGCGTGGGCGCGAGTGCCAGTCGCTGCTGGACCTCTTTGAGGGCTCCGACCTGGGTGAGGCGAGCCTCGATGCCTGCCGCGGCGCGGCGCACAGCCTGCAGTGGTCGTTTGATATGTGCCAGGGCCTGTCGGTGCAGGACGGGCCGCACGCCGTGTCGGCCTTTGCGGTGAGGGCGCCGCCGGGCTACGTGGAGGCGCTGCGGAGGGGCGTGCCCGAGGCGCTGATTGTCCTGGCGTACTATGGCGTGCTGCTGCACCGGTGTCGCGAGTATTGGATCTTTGGGGACGCGGGCGCGCGGATGGTTCGTGCCATCGCGGACCACGTCGGGGCGTATTGGCGGGATGCCATGCGCTGGCCACTGCAGGAGATTGGGGACGGCTAGCTGGGAGCTGATTTGGTGAATAAAAAGCAGCATGTGAAACATGAGGATTAGTGTGGTGTGTGTCGTATCAGCCCGACAGGCAAGCAGGTGTGCGATAACAGGCGATTCGTGCTGCACACCACCACCATACCGCACCGATTGTAGCAAAGAATGCTCGTATGCCGCGGCACCGTCCGATATCACGCCAATAGCGCGTTTCCGTTCCCCTTCACCCGCACGGAACGCCCTGTCAATGGTCTAGCCGGGATAATTTAAGCACCTCGTATTACAATGCGGAGGCGTCCGATTGCCGCCCGTACCGCCCCACGTCCCATGCACAGAAGGACTGGGCCTAGCTCTTTGCGGATCATCGGCGCGACCTGATGTCGATGGGATTGATTTTGGGGTTGGCATGCGGATTGTAAACTTGGCCATGATTGTGGGCAGGCAGATGTTGGTGATGCGACGGCGTACATGTGTCAGTGAGGATCGGCTGAGCCCGCAAAAGGGCGGCTAACTAGGCCTTATTATACTGCAGCCTAATTTATAGTGCAGGACGGCGCAGGATCCGTAGCATGGGGCTTCTATTTTTATACATTGTTGTCATCATGTATTCTGCATGAGCAGTATCGGGCAATTAGGCTCCATGCTTGCAGACTCGACCACATGTAGGTTAATTTCGGACGATAAATAACAAGTTGTATTTCCCTTGACCGACAGAGAGGCAACTACAGCATAAGACGCACCACATGCTTGAATTCAAAATTGGAACAACATGTCTTAGTCACATGTTTATGTAAGTGAATCAATTAGCTTTGCGTCTCTAGCGTCAACTAGAAGACGACGGCTACAAATTACTCAATTAACCCTAAACGACGCAGCAATCCAGTGGCGTCGTTGCCGCGTATTCCATGCGTTTCCCATAGTGCCGCGTCATGGCAGAATCCCATCCGTAGCCCATCTGACCAGAGTAGAAAATGAAGCAGGAACAGAGGGTAAAAAAAAAAAAAACTCCACAAGTCCTTCCCCAAAATGCCCCGCCAGCTCGTCGGCCTGTTTGCCCAATTGCCCCTCTGCATAAGGCTGCTCAATTTCTCACCTCTGACACTGTCCAATGACCATTATTTCTGTCACGACTCGTCTATCCATCTGCCTTTGTTAGCTAGCTGCAGCCTGCAGTCGTGCTGTTCTGGCCCCGGTACCTGGTGAGATGATGAGGAGCAACGCACACGACTCCTTCTTCTCCCAACGCGACGCGCCCCGAGCACGCCCGGCCTAACGGACTTGTGTGGCAAAACACACGACGTGTCTCCTTCTCTATCATATCACGCTCTTTCTACATTCCATACTACGCCGCTCGAGACTACCGACACACCGAGGCCGAGCCCTGTCGCCATTGACGGCTGGCCCGTCTGCCCAACACCTTGTCGCCCCAACCACCATGGAGGCCTCACCACACGACGCCGCGTCTCCATCACTACCTACCGACAACACGTCAGCCGCCAGCAGTGCGAGCCTACACGAACTACCGCCCCCTCCTCCTATACCGTCCTCTGACCCGAGCCTCGCTGTTGATGCTGCCGCGACGGACAGCAGGACCATCGACATCGGCGTCCGCCGCGACTCCCCGGCCACCCCCGAAACAGCGCCGCCTCCGCCGCCGCAGGATCTGTTTAAGCTGCCTGCCGCCGAGGCGCTGCGGCTGCTCAGCGCGAGCGTCGAGCTGCTCGTGCGCGTGACGGGCGACATCCCGCCGACGCCACCCCCACGCACGCCCACCGACCCGCAGATGAGCGGCCTCCAGGCCGAAAAGGAGAAAATTGTGCGGTCGCACTCGGACAAGAACCTCAACAACCTGGCACGTCTACGCCCGCCATCATCATCATCATTGTCGTCATCGACGGCGCCGCCCGTCACAGGCAAGCGGCCCTGCGACGACGCGCACGCCGGCGGCAAAACTAAGCTCCAAGCCTACAGCGCGGCCATCTCCGCGCGTCTAGCCAGCCAAGCCGGCGTGGCCCCCGACGCCGGCGCCGCCTCCATGGACGAGATTGACGGCGTAACGCTCAAGCCGGCCGCCGGCGCCTCCGCCGCCTCCCTGCGGCCATTCTCCTCGCCGGCGCCCTACATCATCATCGGATCCGACTCGCAGCCCGTCAACGTGCAGCACGGGGCCATCACACGCAAGTTCTACAGCAAAAACGAGCCGCCCATCAGCATCCACCACTACCTGCAGCGTCTGCACCAGTTCTGCCCCATGAGCGCCGCCGTCTACCTCGCCGCGTCGCTCTACATCCACCGCCTGGCCGTCGACGAGCGCGCCATCCCCGTGACGCGCCGCAACGCGCACCGCCTCGTGCTGGCCGGCCTGCGCGTCGCCATGAAGGCCCTCGAGGACCTGTCGTACCCGCACGGCAAGTTTGCGCGCGTCGGCGGCGTGAGCGAGACGGAGCTCGCCCGGCTCGAGATTTCGTTTTGCTTTCTGGCTGGCTTTGAGCTGGTCGTGCGGGAGGAGACGCTGCGCGCGCACTGGGCGGCCTTGCGGGAGGGCAGGGCGGCGCAGGCGCTGCAGGGGATCGACGTGAAGACGCTGCGGCTGGATCGGAAGCCGCGTGAGGTGACGACGTGACGGTGCGGTTTTGGAGTTGGTGGGAAGGGATTGGTGGGAAGGGAGGCTGTAATTGGATGTGGTCGATGATGGGGATTGCTTTTTTTTCCTTATCGGATATTGGTTACTATTTTATACATGTTGGGATGAGCGTGCATTCACAGCGGTGGGCTGCTCGAAGCGATTCTATACCCAGTGGCATTTCAATACTATAATTACCATGCTAATCAGCATTGCTCGAGCGACAAGTTAAGCCGACCTGTGCTCAAGTTGAATCATTCGTACTCTCGTCTCAGCCCGCCCAAGTAGGTTACGCCGGGCAGCATCCGCACATTTTGGCTGCAGTGTCCAAAGTCGTGTAGCATAAAACATTGCTTCGCGATGCTTCTGGGCTCGAGATCTTCAAGCCATCTAGACACTGCTTTGCTTAGCTCCTTGTCAATTACGTTCGCCAGTCATGCTCAACATCGCTCAGCCTTGTGCTCGCATTTACAATTCTCGCATGGTTTAACATTCCTAGCACGTCTTTGCTTTACCTGTAAGATTGGCCTCCATCTATGCAAGTTACATGGCTGCAGGGTGCTCCAAAATACACTGTGGTTTATATTTATATCTCTTCCGTGCTCGGCTGCACGAATTTTAACTCAACTAACCAACGATAGCCCTGTATACAACGCGTCTTATCTGTGCTGGCGATGTGGCCACAGGGTGCTTATAAAGTACGCAGTGTGATTTATATATACCATAGTGGTATTGCAGCCTGATTCGATGCAAGGGATACCGCTGTAGAATACAGCCGCCAAAACATGGTTTCATAGACTGATACCAGCTGCAGTGAACAATACCATATTACCTGGTATCTTGTCACTAGGGTAGCAAAACAGACCGACGGACCTTTTGCGTAGCATTCTCATACTCTGGAAACTGAAATGAAAATGAATCATAAATAATGGAGATTTATTCGGTCTTGACTTGACAGTAGAATTATTTTCAACGTACCGATAGCTGTTAGAGGTGGAATTCTATCGCTAGGCAAAGTTAGCTTTGCTGGCTGTCAGTTTTGTACTTGCCCCTCGTTTCTCACTGCAAATAGTGTGCCATCCCGCACAAGCTGGAACATGCATTAGCTGAAGAATATCTAAGAATAAAACGACATTGTCGAAGAATGAGTTATCCGCAGTTGTTTCAAGTGACGGGTACTAGCTGCACTGGCCAAGACGGTGTGCCATAAGAATCGTCTAATATCGAAAGTTGAAATGCCTTTGCTTGTGATTTGGCAGCGCCAAGGGTTAACTAACTATTTGCTAATTAGAGTACAAAAGGGGGTTTTTCTGGCGGTATTGGGCCAATGAGAGGCCTGCATTCAGGTCAGGCAACAGAGGTTGCAACGCCATAAGAATATGCAGAGAATCAGCACCTGGAATAATTCATGAGAAGAAAAAAGCAAGTACTAATAGCCTTGTTTGTCATTTTTACAAAAAACTGTGGCATAACAGAGGCTGTGGCTAGGAAACAGGCGTCCGGCGTCACCCGTGGTTGTATTTAGGGGTTGTGAGAGCCGCTGTGCTGGTTTGTGCCATTCGCTGATCAGCAACGAGTCAGACAACGATGCTCTGCATTCAGTGTCAATGAATGTTTTTGTTGGTTGCCGGCGCCTTTGAGAGAATATTCCCATTACAGAACATTGAGTTTATCTTATCAGGGGCACCAAGGTGGGGCCATTGTCAACAACGGTTTCGAACTCGTCTTGCCTATGAGGTAGTACTCCTCTCTATCCGTATACCTCGGGAAGAAGTAGATTCAATCTCATCGGCCCGACATCCGGCCTTGACAAAACATGCCGGGAACTCTTGAAGACCAACGTGTTGCCGAGTTCATGACCGGCATCACGCAGTAAGGTGGCTCCAATTGACGCGAACCCTGCTTGCTAATTGCACGTTGCAGGTCGTTCTGCAGCAAGCAGTTCTCCGATGTGAAAATTCGTCTTGGCGAGGTCGAACTCCCAGCACACCGGTTTGTGCTTTCGACACAGAGCGAATATTTCAGACGCGCGCTTGCGGGCAAGTTTGAGGAAGGGGAGACGGGTGTATTCCAATACAATGAGGGAAGCATGCACGCGTACTGGCGCTGTTTCAAGTACATTTACACCGGCGAGTACTCCGAGGAGCCCGCGACGGAACTCTCCATGCCAGGTACGGGGGGGAGCAAACATGTTGCGCAAGATGTGATACTGACGCGACACTCAGACGACGACGAGCTATCAAAGGATGTGCGCGTGTATGAGCTTGCGCAATACTTTCAGATTCAGGGGCTCAAGCAGTATGCTCTCGAAAAATTCCAGCCCAAGGTCGAGAGACTCTGGGTTAGCGAACGATTTGTCGACTGCATCCGAGACGTCTCTGCGTCGACCGTGAATAAAGACTGCGAAATGCGCCAAACTGTCGTCAACGTTACGCACAATCACTTGGATGAGTTGTGGGACAAAGTATTTGAGGACTTGCTACGGGAAGGAGGCGATTTTGTAGTCGACCTCATGGCGCAAATAAAGCCCAAAAAGGCTGCTAAAGGGGGGGGGGCCGGTAGCTCTAGCCGTGGCAATGCCGCAGACTGCGCGACGAGTATAATAGTCCGCACTTGATCAGGCCTGATTGAGTGTATCCGTATTGCAGACTTCAATTTTACGGGCGACGAAATCGACAATTCTGTTAAAATTCTAAAAA